>CAUYPO010110308.1:0-33967 GCA_963574435.1 Cheirogaleus major
TACCATGGAGTACTATTCGGCTTTAAGAAACAATGGTGATATAGCACCTCTTGTATACTCCTGGATACAGCTGGAACCTATTCTACTAAGTGAAGTATCTCAAGAATGGAAAAACAAGCACCACATGTACTCACCAGCAAATTGGTATTAACGGATCAACACCTAAGTGGACATATACGAATAACATTTGTCGGGTGTTGGGCGGGTGGGAGGGGGGAGGAGGGGATGGGTATATACAAACATAATGAGTGAGATGTGCAACGTATGGGGGATAGTCATGCTTGAGGCTCTGCCTCGAGGGGGAAAGGGGGCATGGACAATATACATAACCGTAATATTTGTACCCCCATAACAAGCTGAAATAAAAAAAATATATATTCTATAGTTAGTCACCTTTTCCTTTTAGGTCAGTATGCTAGCATTGCTGGATTGTTCCTGTGTTCAAGACAATCACTAAAATAAAATTGAGGGTTTTTTTTGTTGTTTTTCCCAAAGATTTTGGAAGCTCTGCTTTGTAATATGTGATGATAGTAATAAATAAATAATTCCTCTGGTATTAATGATATTAACATTTCATGTAACTCATTCATTAAGTTCTCAAGTGAATGCCCAAAGCTATTATAATTCAGTACATAGTCACTTACTATGAAACACACTCCTCCTAAAGCACTATATCCATTTTAAAATTGATAGCACTATCAGGTCTACAAGGTCTTGAGAAGAATTTCATTTTCCCACTCGTTTAAAGTGATCGTGCTATGTTTCCTGACCTTCAAAAGCTTTTTGTCATTTTTCTGCCATGTAGCTTAGAGGTTCTTTCCTCCATCCATTTCATTTAAATATGTGCTGTGTGGGTAAATCCAATAAACTAAGTAGCCATTTAGTTAAAACCCTCATGGGGTCAGAGCTCTAGGGAACATTTCAAGGCACTGATGTTCCTTTTTCAACTCTGATTTCCTAGATCATTGATCATCTTCTACCAGCTCTTTGAAATAGATCCTCTTACCACATGCCCCTTAATCCCCTGTGTTGAAAGGAGTGGTGGGTCTGAGAGCAGGCAGCTGGTCCTCTACTTGGGCATGGCTGAAAGGAGAGGAAACTCCTTCTCTTCACAATTAATAGCCTAAAACTGTCCCAAGGAGAGGTGAGCCCTGGGCATTGCCAGACAAGAGTCCCTGAAGGTGAGTGGGACTTTACCGACCTCGCTTCCTCCGGCACAGCCAATGTGAGAGGCTTTGCTCCTAAACAAATCTCCTCTCCCTTTCCAGAGATAAATCACACAGTCAAAGATGCCTGTAGGGTATTAGGACATTTTTCTTACTCTTAGTTCTCCCCTGGCCAGACACCACATCAAGGCTGAGGTTGTGGAAGAAGGTCAAGTCAAAACCCAGGGCCTTGTAAACAGTAAGTGCTTAATACTGTGGAATAGAGATGAAAGAATGAAGAGGAAGGTATCATTTTTTAGATGTGTCCACTTAAAATATGGCATTGCCCTACGTGTATGCTTTCCATTGCAGGTCTTAGGTATACCAGTTACATGATAAATTTAAAAACAGGTGTTTCTATTTATTTATTTAATTTTTTTTTTAAGGACATCACAGTTTTAATTGACTGCAGACACTCCAATCAATTTTTCAATCAACAATAGGTTTTACCTTGCAAACAGGATTCTGTGGTGAAATAAATCTGGAAACCACTGGGTTAAACCAAGCGAGAAGGGTTTTTTAAACCGCAGCCCCCCTGCATAACTTGCATTTTTGTGAGATGACCACGGTATTCAGTGATTCTCAAACTTGTTTATGGACAGAACTTGTTCTGTACGATACCTGGAAAAGGTTGTGCTAAACAGCCTTTAATTGTCAGAAGGAATGAACCGTCCGTTGCCTTAACTGACCGGAATAGAATGTTTAGTCTTCGCCCACGAGTTTTGGGGATGGGGAGGGCAGTCCAGGAAGGGAAAGAAGGTAAGTCCAGCCCCCTTGTAGAAATAGTTGCTCCACTTTTAATTTCCCACAAGGGGAGTGTACACCTGTGGCAGACATATCGCTGCCAAGTTTACCTTCAATTTTTTTTCCCATTAAAAATCTATTTTGGGGATGATAAGCATTTATTATGCCATTTCATATTAGAGAAAGATTGTGCAGGGACAGAGCGGAGGTGACAGGGCACTGTAGCAGAGTTTCAAAAAGAAAGGAGAAGCAAAAATAAAATTTGAAGATGCCTAAAGGTAGAGGAAGCTTCTCTCTTTACTCCTAAGCTGATAACAGAGCCAGACAGAAGAACATGCAATTCAAATGAAACCAACAAGAATAATAGGTGCTGTGGGGGAGCAAAGCAAGATGCCTGCGCTAAGCCACCTGCCTAGGGACCGGCGCCTGTTGTGAGACCTCAGCTGCACTATATTCATTTTGTTATTTAGTAAATACAATCCATTTTCCAATGATGACTGATTCTTATTCAAATATGCATTTTAAGAGATTTGGTCACGTTTACCTATAAGTTCAACACCAAAGAAATGATTAATTTAATGTATTAATCACCTTCGTGTGGCCACTAAAGAAATAGTTATGGATATTATATTGCAATACAGAAAAACTTAAGTTTTAGTGTTAAGTGAAAAATATGTAGACAAGCATATCTATTTTAATTCTATCAAAAACTGTGAAAAATAAAGATAATTAAAAATTAAACTGTGAATAGTGATTATCTTAGAGAGATGTAATTATAGAGACTTTTTTCCCACTCTCCTTTCAAAACTTTTTTAATGTCAGTCTACAACTTATATTGTTTAAAAATTTGCATATTTTTAATGATCTGGCTTCATTTTCAAGTGTGATTTTCTTATCACGGGGCCATTCTTTTTTAACTTGAGTTACTCATTTCAAGTTTTATAATGAAGATAAATTGGAAAAAATGATTGATTAAAAACTTATTTTTAATTACAGTTAAATTTCCAGGAAATCTCTGTCCTGTTGATTACTAGATGACTGAAAATACAATAAAGTCTGTTTCATTCTGAGTTACAGCAGATGGCTTTCATTATAAACAAGGTATCCATTTTAAATTAACTTCCAATAACGGTTTTCCTCCATCTTCAAAGGGGATGGAATACCTTCACTCTCTGAAATCAGTGGGCAGTTCTGCACGAGATTTGTTGTTCTTTCTTTGCAACGAAGGCTAGCAAACAAATTTTCACCAACCCTAGAAAAAATCTCAAAGTA
Organism: Cheirogaleus major; assembly: GCA_963574435.1. Lineage (NCBI taxonomy): Eukaryota > Metazoa > Chordata > Mammalia > Primates > Cheirogaleidae > Cheirogaleus > Cheirogaleus major. The sequence continues at coordinate 3,222 of CAUYPO010110308.1, forward strand.
TACTTTTCATACATCTATATTCACATATAACAAAACAAACCTCTCACCAGATAACAAGGGATGTTTTTCCTTTTGTAGTCAATGCTAGAAATTATGTGCAATATTGAACTCAAAATTAATATACTACAAAAGTCTACAGACTCTCCTAAAACATAGACCTAGGACTAAATTTACTTACTGTGATCACACTCCAGTCTATCAGTCACTTGAAGAAGAGAGATGACAAGTAACCAGTTCCCCATCCACCAAATAGAAGTTATCCAGGTTTTATCCCCAAGAACTAACCCAAGAAATCAGTTACCTGTTTTTTTAAAGGTCCCAGATTAGGCACATTGGCCCCTCTGTATTATACCTTCAACATAGAACCTACTCTTCAAACAATTAAAAGGTAAACTTGTGTTATTATTCTGTGAGTAAAGGATGATACAAAATAAACAGGTAGTTAATCTTATAGCTTAATGCCATGACCATGCATTTCTGGCTGACTCCTGTGCATTCCATCTCTTAAGGGTATGATCCTGAGCAACGTTATGAATTATTTATGTGATATGGTACCTCAATCCATAAAACAGACAGCATGTCCTTTCCGTAGGAAAGAAAACCAGGAAGGAGACATATGGCTAAAAATCTAGAACTGAAACTACTGACTTCCTTGTTTATGCCATATGGAAGGAGAAATCTGTAGCAAATCTGAAAGGAATTCGAAAAATCAAAATTCCATTACCCATTTTCGTTGGTTTATAATATCACTGGAATATGAATTTTGCCTCCTGGTGTTCATTTGTCCTTTCAAAGCCTACAGACAATCCTATTATTGAAGTATTAAAAGATTCTTTGCTGAAATCTCTGTAAACACATCATATTTTCTTAATTCATTTCAGATCACAAATTTCATGTAGTGTCTATAATATTTTCCTCTTAATGGTATACTCTAGTGATCTTTATCCAGGGAAGCAAATAATATTAGTGCCAGGTGCTCTGTGCTGACAAGCAAAGCTGAATGCATTTACATTTGTAAATAACCACTCCAGGAATATCATTGCTCGTTTTGTTTTGTTTTGTTTTTGTTTTTGTTTTTTTTTTACCATCAGTGTTTGCAGAGCCATCAACCATCCCAGAGCAATCTGTCTTGCTTGTCTGTGCTCAACTATGAAAATGCATCTTGATCTCCTCTTTATTCCCCAAAGCCATGACTCCAGCATTTTTAGCAGATCTTTATTACTAATTGATCTGGTACTTTCCTGTCCCCAAAGCACATGATGTCTTGACCACAGTTCTGAAGAAAGAAAAATAGTCATTGAGTATTTCAATTACATGCAAAATTGCACCTTCTACCCTTCTCTCAACTAAGGTGCGACTAGGATTTCTGAAAGGCCAGCATAGCTAGCAGCTTTTTTAATAACTCAGACAGATAAAACTTGGTGCCTTTGCTTCCTTTGCTCACTAAAGGAGACACTCATATATTTTCCATTTCCATTTTCATATTTTCCACATATTATTCTTCATGGGATACAGTTACTGCCTTGGACTTCGGATACTTTTTCATGGAGTTCATAATTTGTAGTTGATTAAATGACACTCTCTCTGGTCAGCTTATGAGATGAGCTACATTTTTTTTTATCCTCTAAACTTTGTGTACTGTGTATAATTGCTCAGTAGTTTAAGATCACTTTTTCTTGCCCCATTAAAATGTTAGAAAACAAATAAATCTAACCGAATAGTTTTCCCTAAACTGTTTATACTAAGTTAATAATCTATTAATAATATGTAATGAGAGTTAACACTGAAATGGAAAAACACACATTATTTTGACAAATTACCCTCAGGGTCTGATAAGTCTTAACTAATTATTTATGCACAGTGAAGAGCAATTTGGTAAACAAGCACACCAAGCCTTGCTAAATCATGTTGAAATTTGGTTTCGATTCATCTCACACCTTCTAGGAATGACCAGCAAAACTACAAAGTGACTTATAAAAAATTCCACCCGGTGCTGATTTACTGGAGGCTTGGAGAAAGTGGTTACATTTGATTAAACAATCAGTAGAACAAAAAAATTAAAATAAAACTAAAAGATACAACATTGCAATGTCATAGGTCTGCTGCCTGATTTCTTTTAGTTTAGGATTGTTTACTTTGAGACCAGGTCAGTTTGTCTTAGATATTTCAACTCTTAAGATTAAGGCATTGATTTAGGTAATTTAGAATAATCCTACTTAAACCTTCTATTTTACCCATGAGAAAATTGAGGCCCTGAAAATTTGGTTGCCTTATCTAAGGTCACAGAGGTAATGACCTTGAGCTCAGGCTCAGAGGCTGAGTGTGCCGCTAAGAGCACCTAATTCATTGAAGTGGCCATTTCTAATGGCGGAGCAGTGACCCAACCACATTCCAGCTTGCTTTTGATGGATCTAAAAATCTTAATACTTAAAAAAAATCTTTTGTTCTTGATGTCTAATGTCCTAGTCTAGTTTCAGTTGGATTTGGGGATCTATAAGCACTTTATTGATGATATATATTGATACCCTTGAATTTTCTCATGTGTCTGTAAAACATCAATCTTTTTGACTATTTCTCCAAAAAAAAAAAAAAAAAGCCATATTTAGCCAAAATACTTGGGGAATCATTTTATGCTATATATTTCTTTTAGAGATGAAAATCTTTCTTTAAAGGAAAGTTTTTAAAATAATGTATTTGGCCACAGAAAACTTTTTGTGTGCGTAGCAGTTATTTTAATAACAATTATTCATTCACATGCATCAGCACAGCCAGCACGCCATCTTGCATTCACAAGGTGTCTGCGATGGTTAATTTTATCGGTCAACTTGACTGGGCCAAGGGATGCCCAGATAGCTGGCAAAGCATTATATCCAGGTGTGTCTTTGAAGGTGGTTCTGGAAAAACAGCATTTGCATTGGTAGGCTGGGTAAAACAGGTCACCCTCATCGAATCTGTTGAGGGCCCGAATGGAACACAAAGGCAGAGGAAGGGCAAATCCTCTCTTTTCCTGAGCGAGGACAGCCATTTTCCCCTGCCCGCAGACACCAGCACTTCTGGTTCTCAGGCCTTCGGACTTGGACTGAATTGCACCATCAGCTTTCCGGGTTGGCCAGCTTGCAGATGAAAGACTGTGGGACTTCTTGGCCTCCATAAGCATGTGAGGCAGTTCCCACGGTAAATTTCCTCTTACATATGTGCACAGCCTATTGGCTCTTTTTGTTGGGAGAACCCTGACTAATATGGTGTTCAATGACTGCCTACGAATTTGAATTGGTACACACTGTGTGAATTCCTTTAAAATACTTCTACATACGTGTCTTACCCAGATTTTTCCATACTCTCGTGATTATTTGCTCCCAAAGGCTATTCCTATAGGGATTACTTTTCAATAAATCTTTGAATTTTTGCTATTTAGGGAAGAATGTGTTGTCTTATTTTTAGTCAATGATGACCCTTTTACACGCAATCTCTAGCTCAGCAGAGACTTTCGATTTGAAAGAGCAAAGTCAATATTCCACCTGAGCTTCTAGAAAATATTTCTAATTAAGCGCCCCTGGATGACTAAGGAGGTGTATATAGTTTTATTTCTTGAATGGGGAGCTACACAGGCGTTTGCTTTAAAATTATTCTTAAAACTTGGCAAATATATTTTATACATTCTTCTCTGTGCATATTTTATGATTTTTAAAAAGAATGGGAAATATCATCTAACTATATGCCTAATTAGATCTCTCCCTCATCACCAAAAGGTGAGAGCGAGGCCACTGTCCTCACTGGACCCTCAAACACTCAGCTTGGCCATCCTGGTGTCCCTACTAGACACTGGGGCAAAGGAGCTGAATCCAGAAGCTGTGAACTTTTTCCAGCTTCTAAATTCATTCTTCACAGTATAATACCATTATTTCCCTTAAAGTGGTGGTGAATTTCAGTCGCATTCTGGCTTAAGCCTAAGCATTCAAATATATTTTTAAAGCCACCTCAGAGGAATTTGGAAATTCTTACCCAAACTTCAGTTCTCTGCTCTGGAGATAGCTGACAATATATTCTCATATTTACTCCATGCAGGACTCTATGTTTCACTTTTTATTTATTAGTGATCAGGAGGAATTAGCCATCCTCTTTGTCAGGAGCCTTTGTAAGTATTATTGTTCAGGTAGCCCAAGGTACACTATTGTCAAAACCTGATCTATATCATTTTTTGAAATAAGAGACGCTGTGGCTTTTAGTTTTTGTATTTTAGCTTTTCTGAACAGAGTTCTCCTTGTTCTTATCAAGAGGTAGTTAAAGCAATAATCCTTTTAAACATTTTAACAAACTGATGATAAAAAAAATGACTGAATATTTCCAAGTTCCTTTCTCAGCCCACAGGCTCAGGAATATGAATTAGGTGCACTGATAAAAATGTTGAATCTTTAATATTTCACACCAAAAGAAATGCCTCCAGGTAGCTTTTAGCATACTGCTGTAATCTTGGGTAATGAATTAATCATACTCGTCCTTAACATAGAATGTTAAGGTGGAATTCATACTGAAAAGTATGGATCAGATAGGCAAGGACTTTTGCTCCTAAAAACTATTTCAACTACTACATTAGAGTTCATAGAATTGACTAATCTCCATAGACTAGGATCTAAAATTAATATAGGCCCCAAAGCCCCAGTCTCAGAGCAGTGCCAGATAAAAATCCCAAATCAGACTGCCAGAAGTGCTTCCAAGGAGAAGGAGGGCACCCAGGGAACCAGTAATATTAATTCAGTAAATAGGAATTTATCCCACTTACCTTTGTCCTGAGGCCTTTCTGATTAGCAACCCATTTACAGCTGAGTCTGGAGGGATTACTTTGTGGAGGGCCGGTTCCCTTAACTAAAGAGGGGGTGTGTTTGTGTGTATACCAACATTTCCTAGACCATATAAATGCACACCTGGTTAATATGCAATTATTATCAAGGTTGATTAGAAATATAAATGACAATAGTGGTCGTAACAGAGAAGCACAGTCACTCTGTCGCATAGTGGGGGAGGTTTTGGCTTACACAGAATTTTGATTATATGCAATTATTTGATCTATTATATATAAACTTTTTTTTTTTATGTTTTGTTGTCCGTATCTCAAAGCACTCCTCCAGCCCCTGTTATTTTATGGCTCTAGTCATTTCTTATGAGCAATATTTTAGAGCCTAAGGTAAGTAGCATGAGACTCGTGATTAAAGTTTGGTGACCTGCATGTGATTGGATGTGGGAAGAAGGGGCTCTGGGCTGGCAGGCTCCCTGGTTGTACCCCTGGGCTGCTGAGGGGTGGGGCTGAGGTATTCACACCACTCCACCAAAGAGTCAGTAGGGGGGGCTAATCCAAGAAGGGAGAACAGTTAGAAATATGTATTTTATGGCCCTGTATCAATACATCACTTATTATTTGTAGGTGACCATTGCTTTCATTCATTCATTCATTCTTTTAACAAATATATATTGAGCATCTATAACATTTAAGGTACCCTCCTGGTAGTGATGATTATGATGTGGATTCTATCCCTCAGTTTGTGCAGGGAAAGGGGAGACCAGGAGGAGAAGGAGCGATGGAGAGAATCTGTGCCATGGTCAAAAGCTGATCATGAACTTCACCTAGATTATTAATAGTTTTACTAATTCTGTACGATCAATTTATCCAATCCTCATTATAGAGGTTTCCTACTTCTAAATATCAGCTTTGTTTAGGAAGCATTACTCCTTTTGTATCTTAACTGGAAATTTTACAAACGAGATACTTAAAATATAGAATGAGAAATCAGCATATATAAATATCTATCGTACAAGGTCAAGTGAGATAAGTCCAATCTGAAAAGCACAAAGTGATATGAGACTCTAGATAAATAAGAGATTGCTTTGATTTGAAGGAGCAAAAAAGTGAAAGTTCCAGAAAAAGGCTATCTTTCAAATTGGCCCCAAAGAACATGTAGTATTTCAAGGGACAAAATATTCCAAGAATTCGAATGCCATCAACAAAAATGGGGCAGGGGGTGAGCAGGTTAGGGTCTGGTAGCACAGGGGTAGGATGCATTGAAGATTATAAATTTGGCCTCTACATGTTATGTTAGAGGGCTAGGGCAAGTGCCTAGTGACAAAGTCCGATAGGTAGATTAAAACACAACCTCCAGCCTTTTGAACATTTTCAGTCCTTACATATTGAAGATAGCTGATGTAGAGTTTGTGTGATTTTGAAGGAAAAGGAGTTGAACAAAAAAGGGAAAATGAAAGAGACATATGGAACATTCACATTTAGGAGCAGAAAGAAAGAAGAAAAAACAAAATACTAGAAAACTGAGCATGTGCAAGCCAAGGAGGAGAATTATTAAAGGTTGTAAGAACACTAACTTTTGTTTAAAAAATAAAAATGCTTGGACTTTTAATTCACACCATGTGCTCAAATACATCCCATATGGACTAAAGACTTTTAAAAAGGAACAGAATTGTTAAAAACTAAAACAAGCTGCAGATGAATATTTATCTGATATTTAAATGGGAAAGAACTTTCCACGAACAAAGTGTATTAGTCAGGGTTAGCCAGAGAAACAGAACAATATAATATAGACAGACAGAGAGAGAGAAAGAGATTGATTGATTATAAGGAATTGATTTATGAGGCTATGGAGGCAAGTCTCAAAATTTGCAGGGTGAGCTGGCAAGCTGGAGACCGAGGAGACCTGGTGGTGCAGTCCAGTCTGAGTCTGAAGGCCCGAGAACCGGGGGAGGTGATGGTGTGGTCCCCACCGGAAGGTTGGCAGACTCAGGACTCAGGACTCAGGAAGAGCTGATGTTGCAGTTTGAGTCAGAGGCAGTCAGGCAAGAATAATTCTCTCTTACATGGGGAGGGTCAGACTTCCTGTGCTAGTCAGGCCTTCAGCTGACTGGACAAGGCCCACCCAGACAAGGGAGGGCAATTTGCTTTACTTAGTCCACTGATTGAAATGTTAATCTCATAAAAAAAATACTCCTCATAAAAACACTAGGAATAATGTTTGACCAAATGTCCACAGGGTACCCCACAGCCTGGTCAAGTTGACATATAAAATGAACTATGACATGATGTAAGATATGGCTATATAAAAATTAAAAATTTATGTAACCAGGACAATATTTTGCAAAGATTAAACAGATGCATACCAATTTCCCTCCTTATCCATGTCCAATGTGTAGCCTCGCCCCTCCAAAGCTAAGCTACAGGGGTGACTTCCCCAGAGTAGGGGAGGATGTTCATTTGCTCTCTTGAAAAAGGCTAGAAAGTCAGGAGAAAGAGGATTTGCTAAATGCCAAAATCTGTTTCACCACAGTTGAACATATCCAGGGCTGGCGTGGCCCATCAGATCCACCAGCTCTCTCAGAGCGTGAAGATGTACTTCTGCCCAGAGGCCTGCTGCTCTGTGCTAGAAAGATGATTCGACACAGGGAAGTTAAAAATAAAAAGCCAGAGGGATTGTGTGAGGAAGAGGGAAGCAAGAAGGTAGGAGAAAAGAAATGGTCAGAGTGTGTGTCCTGGCTTTGGCCCAGACTCAGAGGGAGAAGGGTCTCTGTCTCAGTTTCCAGTTGGCATTTTAGAAAGAGACGGGCTCTCGGCTATTCCTTTACCAACCCAGCTGCAGCCATGTCAAGGTAAACTTCATGATACATGGAGGTTAGACACAGGGAGGCCTGGACCTGTAGCTTTTGGTTCCCATGTGGTGTGTCTGGGGACCTGCCCCTTACAGGGATTTGGAACTGAATTAAGAGCTTGTGGACCAGGCACAAGGCTTACGATGGGGAGGATGAGGAGAACTCTCAGCAGAGCCCAGGGCGTGTGGGTGCAGTGGGGGTGGCGGGTGGACAGCTTCAGTCCCAGGAGAAAGAGGCAGAGGCAGAAGACGCTACGGCCACCATTCAAGGACAGCCCAGCCCACTGGTGGAGGGGGAGAGAGAGAGGGAGAGAGGGTGAGGAAGAGAGAGAGAAAGGGAAGAAGGAGGAGAGAAAGAGGGGGAAGAGAGAGAGGGAGAAGGAGAGAGAGAGAGGAAAAGGGGGGAAAGAAAGAGCACTTAGGTGGAGGGGCTGGCAGCACTCCCAGTGCTCACGTGGGTCCAGGTTGCTCCTCACTGCACTACAGAGAAGTTTCCAGAGCCCCTTGCACCAGGGACATGCCACTCTATGTTGGAACAGAGCCAGGGAAAGGGTTGGGAACAAGAGAGACTAAGCAATCATCTCAGAAAACAAACCATTATTAAAAGGACTGTTTCAGTGATCAGCTTAGATTAATTTCGGAAACAAAAGAGGCCTTAAGTTCATTTTGGCCTTCCTACCGAGTGGGTGAGAGCTTATAAGGAAGACCAGCAAAACTGCAGATAAAATAAATAGACCGCACGATGTCTACACATTGAAGCACAGTATTGAGTGAATTCGTAACCCTGCTGTGTTTCCATGTCAAAAAAACATTAATAAAGTTAAAAGTCAAATAGCAAGGGGAAAATGCCAGAGATAAAACAAAGGGTTAATAGCTTTTACTTAAACAGAATGCTTTCAAATAAATAAGAAAAATACTAAGACCTCATGAGAGGAATGGGTAAAAACAAAAAAAGAATAACTAGTCAACTTATAAACTAAAGAATAAGAATGGTTAATGAGCACATAAATAATAAATTAAGAAATGAAAAATAAAATAATAATTAGTACCATTTTCACTTATCAGAAGAGGAAATGCTAACGTGAGTTTTCCGAAAAATCAATTTAGCAATATACATTAAGGAGATTTAAAATGTTTATATCTTTTGATCTATTAATTCCATATCCAGGAAATTATCCTAAGGAATCATTGGAAATGTGGATGCATTTAATAGCGAAATTCAACATTGTTCAAGATATATGGAAAGATCTGAAAGTGTACATTTTAATACTTTTCCCAAGTTCAAAAACAGATAAACATCTACCTATTCTCATTTTAAAGATAGTGTAGAAGAGAATCTAACTCAGTAAGTTTTCTTGCTATTCTATTTCATTCAGTCTTTTAGCGGCTCTGCAGTAAAGCCATCCTTTCTTATGCCCAACTGAAATACGTTCTGCTTTAATTTAAGCCCGTGTTTGGTCTCATGTGGCACAATGAATAACTCTGCGGCATTCTTTCATTAAATTAAAAGATGAAAATCCTCTCTTGGCTCCAATATTTCTTCCTTGTTTCAATGAGCACTCACTTCTGGGGCTAAAGCTGTTTCTGATTGCTCAGGATGGAAACCTGCCTTCTTATTGGGCCCTTGGCACTCCACCGTGCCAGGGCCCTGTTTGTTCCCTGAGCCCAGGGATGGGAAATGGGCCAGGGGCCTGTAGGTGCAGGAGCACTCAGGTCAGTCTGGTGGAGTCACACACCGAAGGGAAGGAAACAGAGTCCGTTTTTTAGCTGTAACAGGATACCATAGCCTGGGTAATTTATAAAGAACTGAAATTTCTCTCTCCTAGGTCTGGAAACCAGAAGTCCAAGATCAAGGCGCTGGCATTTGGTATTTGGTGAGGGTCACATCCTCTGCAGGGGAGGAGGGCTGTGTCCACACATGGTGGAGGGTACAAGGGCAAGAGGGGACAAACTCCTTCCGTGAAGCCCCATCATGAGGACACTTGATCCCATTCACAAGGGAGGAACCCTCATGGCCTAGTCACCTTTTAAAGGCCCTTTCTCTTAATGCTATCACATTGGTGGCACCTGATTTTTGGAGGGAACCCACTGGGAACCTTGCACGATACCACTACACCAGTGGCACTTAGGAGGGAACCCATTGAAACCAAAGCAGAAACTCTAGAATTTCTAGAGACTTTCTGTAGGTGGACAAGGGCAATGATGAGGTGGGAGGGTCAGTGTAGTTATTTCAGGCAGTGGCGACATGGGCAGAGGTACACTAGTGAGAGAGAGAGAGAGAGAGAGTGTATCTTTAGAAAATGAAAGCTGTTCGGTGTGGTTATGAGTAGACGGTGCCAAGTGGGACCACATGAAGATGGACGGGAGCTTGGGGTCAGACTCACAGGGTTGGGGTGAGCCATGGGAGGGAGTTCAGGTGTCAGCCTACGAACAATTTGGGGTCAGTGAATACACTATGCAGGTGAAACATGACCAGCTTTTAGTGTTGACCCAAAACACACAGATGGCCAGTGGATGGCCGGTGTGAGGGTAAAACTGGAGGCACAAGTACCAGGCAGAATGAATTACGAACCCAAAAAGAGCAAAAGAAAGGATGGAATAGAGGAGAAGGGTCCAGGAGAAAGGATTCAGAATCAACAAGACTTAGAGACCTACTGGATGTGGGGCTAAGGGGGAGGGACGATGAGATGTGAAGACATCTTGGTTTCTGGCTCCTAAAAATGTCACCTTAGAAAACATTTGGTCTATCAGTAGTTCTCACACTTGAGTGTGCGTGAGAGTCACTGGGATCCTGTGAAAAGTATAGATTCCTGGGCCACAACCCCAGATTGCTAAGGTAGGGGGGAGGAGGCCCAAGAATGCATTCATGGTAATCCTAGGTGATTCTTAGTAGATCTACACTGTGAAAACTACAGCAAAGAGTATTTAAAATTTTATTTCCTTTTAATTAATTTGCAGATTACTATCCCCAATGAATAATTAATAGATAACCATGTGCAGTGAAGATAACAAAAAATATTCACTGTAGAAATGTTACAGTATAGTGACAGTATACACACGCCCACATGGAGCATGGGACAGTATACATGCGCCCATACGGAGTGTGGGTGGTGGCGGGGGAGGCAATGGGGTGGCGTCTATGAAAGAGCAGCAGCAGTTAAAGGGTCCACATGGAAGAGAAGTTGGTGAAGACAGGAAGGAGTGGGCAGGGAGAGAGGGAAGGGGAGAGGAGAGGCAGTAACCGCGGAGTAACTCAGGAAGCTCTGCTCCGAGCAATGCAAGACAGCTACCACAGCACTGGTTACATGCATGCGGGGTCTGCCCTTTCTGAGTGTAACATTCTCTCCATGTACTTAACTACTTAAAAATTTGAAATACATCATTCCTGAATGACATTAAGAAACAAAATCCAAATTCCCTAATACCATGAGAACATCACAGGTTTGGCAATGAATTCTAATGTGTACAAAGACAAAGATGTGAAGTGTGGGGATGCACTGATACACATACTTAAATATTATTATTACTATTAGTTGAAACCATCAATATATTGGAAAGGCCTCCAGAAATACTTTTATGAAAAGTATATGCACCTATATTTACAAATAAACTTTTTTAAAAGATTAAAACCTTTTGCCAAGCTGCATCAATAAATCTGTCATAGTTACATAAGTCTTAGGAGGTAGGCAATTTGGAAATAGCTCACAAATTTCCTTCTTGAGCAATTTCTGATTAGCAAAAGTCTAAAGAGAGCTAGTGTATCAGTGTGCACAAAGCATTCTGAAGTGGGTATGCACACTCATTGAGATCGGATGCATTATCCAAGAGGCAAGCTAGCGAAAACACCAATGGAATTGAGGTGGGCTGAAAAAAACTTTGAGAGATAAAAGCATCTTTAAAATTTTTTGGAAAAGTTACTGCCTATCTTGCTTGAAAGAAAATGAGACTTAAAAATAATTCCACCCCCATTCCACACCTAGACCCTATGGGACACCTATTAGATTTTACAGCAACATTCCATTTAATGAACTCCCAAATGAATGTGGGTGGACCCAGATAATGACATCTCTTTACAGGTCACGAGGAGGTGAGAAACAACTCTGGATTTTCAGAACCTCAGCAACGCTTTGTTGAAGTCTAGTCTAAATTGGAATGGCCCAAGACAGCAGGTTTGGGAATAAAATGTAAATAGGTCACCTCCAATTCCAGCCTGTAGTTTAAAAATCCCCCTGGCATGTGGTTAGTGGTGTTTTGGGCCTCGCTGGAAGAAGGTCTAGTAGTTTTACCTGCCTGCTCTCTTTTTCCAGACCTGGAATCTTCTTCTTCCTCCTCCTCCTCCTTCTCCTCTTCTTCCTCCAGTATCCCACCTTGGTATTATAACCTGATTCTGACCCTGGTCTCCAGTCATGGCCCAAATTCCAAGACCTTGACTCTGGGTTCTATTTCTGAGTCTGATGTACCTGTTACTAATAAGAAATAGGAATAGAGTTTCATATATATTTGCAATTCTATATCATAACTACATGTATAAACAGTGCATGTTTATATGTAAGTAAAAACCAATAATACACACTATATAACATATATATTACATATACTACATATTGTGTTATATTCCTATGTATTATATAAGACAGTAAAAAAATCATGTGATCCCATACAAACATTTGGCCTATCAGTAGCTCTGGCACTGGAGCATGCATGACAATCACTTGTTAACAAAATAGATTCCTGGGTCCCCAGATTTGTGCAGTCAGGGAGGAGAACCGAAAAAGCATTTTTATTAAGATGGTGATTCTTATGTAGGTCCACTTAGAAAAACATAGCAAAACGTTTTCTTTTAATTTTTCCTTTTAAATAATATATAAATTACTACCCCCAATTAATTATTAGTAGATACCATGCACAAGTGAAGAGAACAAAAAAGTGATACAGTATAGACGAGTTAGATAATTAATTGTCCTTCATGCCTTTAGTAGCTAAATAGCCTCCTTTAGCTATTACATTAACGCCATCAACAAACAAAGCTTTTTAGGTCATCTGAGGAAAATCAGGAGTTTTTTAGCATGTATTATTATAGCAAGGACAAGAGAAAATAAGTTCTTCTTTTTTATTTTACCCTGGCATGTATGCTTGACCAGGTGTTGGCTAAAATAAACAGATTTTTTTTTTTTAATATAGAATATAGCTTTCTGATTACGTGGAGCTTGTTCATTTAGAGATAGAGAGCTGGGGAGGTAAGATCTTATCTGTGGTGAAGAATATATTTTGACTACAAACAGCAAAATGAAATTCAAAGGTGTCTACTAGCTACTGATCTTAGCTGGCATCTGAGAAATTTCGTAAATGACACTGGCCCCATGAGCTGACCTGACATCCTCCCATGCAGAACATCAAAGGGAGGCAGGCACATAGACTAAAGGGGGGAAAAAACCCTCAAACCCCAAGGGGTTGAGTTTTATTTTTGAAAAACAACTTTGACAAAAAGCCCATAAAATGATATAAAACTGGGGTCATAGAAAAATTGGGAAAAACTATCCCAGATTGTACTAATTTCTAAGAATGACTTTATTCATATTAAACATACACCCTATGGGATTCTGGCTTCTGTCACCTTCCAAATAAAGTAAGAAACAGATTCTCTGACTTTTTCTTTTTTGTTCTTGGCTTCTAAAGCTCTGCTTATTAAGTAGATTTCTGAGCACATGAGGAAGATAAAAGCTTTTTTCATGTGGGGTCCAGGAGAAAGGGGCAGGGAAGGACCGGGAAAATGTTACTACTAATAACCTGCCCAAATTAGGTGAACGCAGGGGGTGAACAAAAAGACGTAATAATTATTTTTTTAAGTAAAAATTTAATGGTTGAAAAGGGAAAAGCCAATGAATTGAAGAGGCGGTGAGTCTAGCTTCTAACTCTAAGCATTTAAGAAACGTTTCATAATGATGGTGGTTGCCCACGTGAATGCCTGTTCATTGCCAGAATGAAAGTGAATGGAATCCCTTAGAAGACCTTTGATCAGGCACTACCCCCTGACAGAAGCCAGCTTGCACTGAGAAAGAAGCAATCCACCCTGTTGTGGATGGGGTGATGGCTACCACTACTCAATTTGACAAAAGGTGACACCCTGGGGTGGATAATTCTTGAGGCTCCCCAATTAATTTATGCACCTGCTAGTGTATGCCAAGCTAGATAGGATTTTTTTTAAAAAACCACATTTTTATATATTTTCTCTCAACAGTATTCATATTTATTAATGTTGCTTGGTAATGTTATTCCCCTGCAGAGAAAAGGAAATGTGTTCATCTTAGCATTTTTTGCCTACTTCCTCTTCCTTTTCTCCTTGTTTTAATTAACAATTGCTCAGTGCCCTGAGGGCTGTCATTAATTAAAAGATTTTCTAAAAAAATCCTTTAGGAATAAGTAGAACTGTTATTTTCCTCATTTTAAACCCAAATGTGGTTTTAAGATTTATTTTGTAGTGGGTTTCTCTCTTTTAATGGTCCTCTCCTTGTGATTAAATTTATTTCCAAAAGATTCAGTTTGTTGACTTTATGCAAATGTAGGAGTTTTCAATATAAGACACAAAATCTCTTGATGTTTTATTAATTCATGCTTTCCTCAGAGTCTGGTAAAAGAGCTTTCACACCATGGGAATGATGCTATAATAGAAAAGAATACAAACATTAGTAACTCTTGTAATTGGGAAAATGCATGGGTTGGTAATTTCTTTTTCTCATTGTTTAAGAAGAAGGTAAAGATGTGTTTGGGATTAAAAGAATTCACTGATACAGGCAGATGGAGAAGATAACTAGTAAGTATGTATGCCTTCGAGCCATTAGGCTGTGACTTATACTATCTAATTACTATTTTGACCACTGATAGAATTTTTTCTCCCTTTAGTCTATGAAAAAACAGATTAAATAAGAGACTATAAAGGGACCAAAATGATTCCAAAGGTGGCTTAATGAAAAAAGAATAAAATGTTCTACAGTTTTATGGAAGGTTATAAACCTTATGAAGTGAGCCGTTTTCTGATGATAAAATGCTGCTGGAAGGGGGGTCCAGAACCTTCTCTGACACAGGAGAGCAGAGTCTCTTTCAGTACCAAGGTCATCAGGAGAGGCTTACAAATATTTTATCATGACTCAAATCCCTTTTGTTGCAGTTTCTAAATTCCATTTCTCATGTTAAAATATCACAATGCAAACCATAGGAATTAACTTTTAAAAATCATTTGTGCTTGAGTTGAGTTATAAAAGCCATGTCTTTGTCGAAAGTCCCTTGGTGGGAAATGCTTAGCAAATAGGTTGAGTCCTTTATTCAGTTCCTTTTCTCCCTTCTGCCATCCAGCTTTCCCTTGGGTTTTCAGGCAGTTGCCCAGCCAGACATAAAATTAATATTGGATTTCTTATTTGCTTATTGATCCTTTTGTGGGTGTTCTTTGGGAGAGAACCCGACAGGTAAGAAGGATATGTGCCAGGATTTGGACATCCTGAATACCTAAAGTGTGTTACTTTAAATTTTTCTACAAGACATTTTATTTCCTAAAAACAAACTCTCTTAAATTATTCTCTTCCAATTGCACCATTTTTCTTTAGTTATCTTTGTATTGGATGGCATCTCCCTAAGTTATCTAAATTTCTCTCCTCCTCTTCTTTCTTCCTTTTTCTTTCTCCTTCTCCTTCTTCTGTATTATTTAAGTTCTGAAAGCAGATCTCTGAGATGATCCATTCAGTCTCTCTCATTTTATAAATGAGGAACCAGGAACAGAGTTCAATAATTAAGGAATACAGCTAAGCTGGAGCTCAGGTTCAGGTTTGCAGACTTCATTTACTGTTCTTCCCATCATACCTTGTTATCCTCTAATTTCTGACTCCATTTGTGACACACTTCAGTTTTCATCCCAGCTATAGGACAAATAGTGTCTTGGTTTTACTCCCTCCTCTTTGAGCCTCACCACCATTGTCGTAGCCCATGCCTTCACCATCTCCTGTCCCTGTCTCTTTCCTCCAGTTTACCTCGCACAGGATTGCCAGAGTCAGCTTGCCAAAACAAATGTGAACTTGCTAGTCCACTGTTTATACACCTGGAATGCTCTTCATTGCCCCATGGATTGACCCCGAATTCCTTGAGATGGCATTCTAGCCTCGAGCTGTATTTACATACTTATTTCTTGCCACTGTCTCTCTACCCCTGCAACTTGCCTACCCCCATAGAGCCTGTGCTTGGCAACAGACTGGTTCCTAATTGTAGTATGCAATGCCCGTGCTTCACAGTCCACTGGGGCTCTCTAGAAATCTTTGCCCATGCTTATATCTCACATTCTTAAAAACTGAACTAAACTTCTATGATCAATGCAAATGCTATCTCTGCTAACTATCTGAGTTGGACCAGTTACTCTCTTAGCAGCAATTTCACCACACTTGGTCATGCCACTGAGGACTCTCTTGCATGGTGTGGTTTCCATTTGTATCCATGCTTTCCCCACTGGGCCATGATCACCTAGAGAGCAGGGACACTGTTTTTTTCGTCTTTATGTTTCCAGGGTATAGCCCTTGTTTATTAATTTTCATAAGTTTTTGGTGGAGTCTTTAGGGTTTTGTAGGATTATGTCATCTGCAAACACAGACAGTTTTACTTCTTTCTTTACAATCTGAATGACCTTCATTTCTTTCTCTTGCCTAATTACTCTGGCTAGGACTTCTGGTATTATGTTGAAAGGGAATGGTGAGAATGGACATCCTTGTCTTGTTTCTGATCTTAGAGGAAATGTTTTCAGCTTTTCACTATTGAGTGTGATGTTAGCTGTGGGCTTATCGTATATGGCCTTTATTATGCTGAGATATATTCATTTTGTATTTAATTTGTTAAAAGTTTTTAATAATAAAACAATATTGAATTTTGTCAAATGCTTTTTCTGAGTCTATTGAGATGAACATATGGTTTTTATCCTTCTTGCTGTTAATGTAGTTTATTACATTTATTAGCTTGTCTATGTTGAACCATCCTTGCATCTCAGTGACAAGTCTCACTTGATCATGGTGTATATTCTTTATTGTGCTGTTGAATTTGGTTTGCTAGTATTTTGTTGAGGATTTTTGCATCTGTGTTCATCAGGGATATTAGCCTGTAGTTTTCTTTTCTTGTAGCGTCCTCATCCAGCTTTGGTGTCAAGGTAATGCTAGCCTCATAAAATGAGTTTGGAAGTGTCCTCTTCTCTTCAGTTTTTCAGAAGAGTTTGAGAAGACCTGGTATTAATTCTTCTTTAAATGGTTAGTAGAATTCACCAGTGAAGCCATCTGGTCCTTGACTTTTTCTCTTTTGAGAGATTTTTGATTAGTGATTTAATATCCTTGTTATTGATCTATTCAGATTTTCCATTTCTTCATGATTCAGTCTTGGTAGATTGTTTGTGTCTAGGAATTCATTCATTACTCTAGGCTATCCAAGAGTTGTTATAGTTGTTCACAGTAGTCTCTGATGATCTTCTGTGTTTCTGTGGTATCAGCTGTAATCTCTCCTCTTCCATCTATTATTTTACTTATTTGAGCCTTCTCTTACTTCTTCTTATTTAGTCTAGATAAAGATTTATCAATTTTGCTTATCTTTTCAAAAAACCAACTCTTAGTTTCGTTGATCTTTTCTATTGTTTTTTTAGTCTTAACTTATTTCAGCTCTAATCTTTTATATTTTCTTTCTTCTGCTAACTTTGGGCTTAATTTGTTCTTTTTCTGGTTCCTCTAAGTTAAGTTGTTTATTTGAAATTTTCTTTTTTTAATGTAGGAATTTATTGCTATAAACTGCCCTCTTAGAACTAATTTTTCTGCATCCCGTAAGTATTGGTATGTGAGGTTTCTATTTTCATTTGTCTCAGTATATTTTTTGGTTTTTCTTTTGATTTCTTCTTTGACTCATTGGTTGTTCAGAATTGTGTGTTTTACTTTCCATATATTTGTGAATTCCCCAGTTTTCCTCCTGTTATTGCTTTCTAGTTTCTTACTATTATGGTTGGAAGAGATACTTGATATAATTTCAGTCCTTTTAAATTTGTTAATACTTGTTTTGTGCCCTAACATATTGCTGTGGTCTGAAAGCTTATGTCTCCTCACATTTCACATATTGAAACCTAATTATGAATGCGGTCATATTAGGAGGTGGGGCCTTTGTGAGGTGATTAGGTCATGAGGGTACAGCCCTGATGAGTAGGATTGGTGCCCTTATACAAGAAGCCCTTGCCTCTTCCATTGGTAAGGACACAGTGAAAAGGCAGCTATCCAGGAACCAGTAAGTGGGCCCTCACCAAACAGCAAATTTGCTGGCATCTTGATCTTAGACTTCCCAGTCTTCAGAACGGTGAGAAATAAATTTCTGTTGTTTAAAATCAATCTAGTCTATGGCTTTTATTATAGCAGCTCAAATGGACTGACACATATGATCTATCCTGGGAGAATATTATGTATATGCTTGAGAAGCGTGTGTGTTCTGCTGCTGTTAGATGCAATGTTCTGTGTGTGTATATTAGGTCCATTTGGTCTAAAGTGTAGTTGAAGTCCAGAGCTTCTTTGTTCATTTTTTTTTTTTTTGCTTGGATATTCTATCCATTATTGAAAATGGGACAATGAAGTCCCCAACTATTATTGCATTGTTGTCTACTTTTCCCTTCAGATATGCTAAATTTGCTTTATAGATTTATATGCTCTGATGTTAGATGCATACATATTTATAATTGTTATATCCTCTTCATGAAATTATCCCTTTATCATTATATAGTGACCTTTGTTTTTTGTTTCAGTTTTTGACTTAAGGTTTATTTTGTCTAATATAAGTATAGCTGCCCCTGCTCTCTTTTGATTTCCAAAAGATAATGAAATACCTTTTTCCATCTCTTTACAATAAGCCTATTTGTGATATAAAGCTAGAATGAGTCTCTTCTAGGAAGCATATAATTGGGTATTGTTTGTTTTAATCTAGTCAGTCACTCTATGTCCTTTGAATGGAGAATTCAGTTCATTTACACTTAAAGTAGTTATTGATTGATAGGTAGGGATTTACTACAGATATTTTGGTAATTGTTTTATGACTGTTTTATCATTCTTATATTCCTTTCTTTCTCTTTTGCTATCTCCCTTTATGATTTGATATTTTTTTTTCATAGTTCTATGCTTTGATTCCTTTCTCTTTATATTTTGTGTGTCTATGATAGGTTTTTCCTTTGTGGTTACCATAAAGATTACATATAAAATCTTTTAGTTATAAAGGTTTATTTTATTTATTTTTGAGCCAGAGTCTTGTTCTGTCACCCTGGGTAGAGTGCAGTGGTGTCATTATAGCTCACTGCAACCTCAAACTCCCTGGCTGAAATGATTATCCTGCCTCAGCCTCCCGAGTAGCTGGGACTACAGGTATGTACTATGATGCTCAGCTAATTTTTCTATTTTTAGTAGAGATGGGTCTTGCTCTTGCTCAGGCTGGTCTTGAACTCCTGAGCTCAAGTAATCCTCCTGCCTCAGCCTCCCTGAGTGCTAGGATTACAGGTGTGAGTCACCATACCTGGCCATAAAGGTCTATTTTAAACTTATAACAACTTCAATTGTGTACGACAACTCCATACTTTTACTTTCTCTCAACATATTTTATGTTTTTAACATTGCAATTTATTTCTTTATATATTGTGTATTCACAATAAATTATTATAGCCATAGTTATGTTTAATACTTTTGTATTTTAACTGTTATCTACAGTTAAAGGTGATTTATACACTGCCATTACAGTATTAGAGAATCCTGAACTTGACTATACTTACTATTATTTACCTTGATCAATGAGTATTATACTTCCATGTTACTGATTAGTGTCCTCTCATTTCA
This sequence comes from Cheirogaleus major, assembly GCA_963574435.1. Lineage (NCBI taxonomy): Eukaryota > Metazoa > Chordata > Mammalia > Primates > Cheirogaleidae > Cheirogaleus > Cheirogaleus major. Next base: position 22,732 of record CAUYPO010110308.1, read on the forward strand.
GCTTAAAGAACTGCTTTTATCATTTCTTATAAGGTAGGTCTAATGATGATGAACTCCCTCAGCTTTTGTTTGTCTCGGAAAGTATTTATCTCTCTTTCATTTTTTTTTTCCTGCTTTTTCTTAACATTTTGGTTACATTTTATATCTTTGCCTCTCCCTAGGAAGGGCTCAAAGGGTGGTGGTGTTCACCAGGGATTCGGAGGTTGGAGGGGTAGTCCCACGTCTGTGGGATGGGGTGAACATTGTGGCGGGGAAGGGCATATCTCTTTCATTTTTGAAGCACAGCTTTGCCAGGTAAATGATTCTTGGTTGACAGCAGTTGTTTTCTTTTAGCACTTTGAATACATTATTCCATTCTCTCCTAGCCTGCAAGGTTTCTACTGAGAAATCTTCTGATAGTATAACGAAGATTTCCTTGTATGTGACAAGTCTTTTCTCATGCCGCTTTCAAAAAGATTTCTTTGTCTCTTTGCTTTTTGACAATTTGATTATAATGTGTCTCTATGAAGCTCTTTTTGGGTTGAAGCTATTTGGGAACCTTTGAGCCTCATGAGTCTGGATGTTTATATCTTGCCCAAGATTTAGAAAGTTTTTAGCCATTATTTCTTTAAATAAATTTATGTTTCTTTTCTCTCTTTATTCTCATTCTTAGACTCCCGTAATGTGTATATGTTTGTGTGTGTGTGTATATAGTTTTTTTTTTTGGTGGTGACCCATCCATCCCATAAGCTTTCTTCATTCTTTTTTATTCTTTTTTCCTTTTTTATCCTCTGGATAATTTCAAATGTCCTATATTCAAGTTTACACATTCTTTCTTCTGTTTGATCAAGTCTGCTATCAAAGTTCTCTATTGCATTTTTCATTTCATTAATTGTATCCCAGAATTTGTTTTTAGTGATTTATCTCTTTTTGTTAAACTTGTTGTTTTTTTCAAGTACTGTTTTTCTGATTGTTTAGTTGTCTATATTTATCTTGTAGTTTACTGTGCTTCCTTAGAACAACTACTTAGAATACTTTGTAAGACAATTTGTAAATCTTCATTTCTTTGGGATCAGTTACTGGAAAATTATTGTGTTCTTTTGGTGATGTCATGTTTCCTTGGTTTTTCATGTTCCTTGAAGTTTTGCATTGCAATCCTTGCATCTAAATAAGCAGTCACCTCTAGACTGTATTAACTGGCTTAGGGAGGGAAATACCTTCACCAGTCAGCCCAGCTAGGAATTCTGTGGCTTTCTCAGATCTTTTCTATGGATGAATCCATTCCATCCCTCTTTTTCCCTCTTGGAGGGGAATTCTTAATATTGTATGCCTCCTCTCAAGCTCACAGAATAACAGAAGATACGGAGTGCCTCTGTCTTTTCCCCTAGGGTGGTGCCCTGGGGGAAAAATACTCAAGTTTATGTGCCTTCTCCCAATTTTGCAGAGGCAAGCTGGTTGACTGTGCATGCTCCTGAGCCATCTGAAAAGGCTTGCATTCACTGGCTATTGGGAGGAGGACTTAAGGAAGGGGACAAGCACAGGCAGCCAGTCCCAGTGTGTTTGAGGGTGAGGCATGCAGAACATTGGGGATCCCCATAGGCCTTTGAGGTGGGCCTGCAGATGAGGCATCCTGAGTGATTTGTGAGAGGGCCACTTGATGGAGTCTGAGAAGGTAGTTAATAGGGTACACGGCCCTTTGATGTGCTTCCAGCCTTGGCTGCTTGAATCCCTGTCTCTCTTCCTCACTCCCTTTCCCAGCTACTCAGTCATGTTGATCCCTTAAGTATTCTGAGTGGGGTGAGAAAGAGTTGGGCTTCTTGAGCAGTATCCTGTATAGCTGGGGAAGTCTAGAGCTCACTCACTATGCTCTTCACTTCCCCTGTGGGCAGAATCATGGGCCAAGAGGGTTTCTCTTGTCATTGAGCTATGCCACCTCAGGGAAGGGATGATGTGGGTAAAATGAAACTGTTCTTCTTACCCTCTTTAATGCATCAATTCTTGGATTTTTGCTCCAATGGCATGCTGGAACTTTTCCATGGACTCCTAGAGTCACCAAAAGGTACTCTTGTCCATGAGTGGTTGTTTAAATTGGTGCACTGTGGGGAGATGAGAGTAGAAAATGCCTATATTCCTCCATTTTGGTGATATCACTCTTCTGGAAGACTTAATATGATGAAGATGGCAATATTCTTCAAATTCCTTTACAGATTAAAAGGAATCTCTATAAAAATATCAACTGCCTACCCTTTTTTTTTGTACAAAAGGAGAGCCTGATCCTGAAATTCATATGTAAATGCAAGGGACCCAAATAGCAAAAATAATCTTGAAAAAGAAGGACAAGTTGAAGCACTCATATTTCCCAGTTTTAAAACTTATTACAAAGCTACAGTAATCAACACACTGTAGTACTGACATAAGGATAGACATATAAATCAATGAAATATAATTAAGAGTCCAGAAATAAACCCATATATTTATGACCAATTGATTTCAACAAATGGGCCACAATAACCAAAAATTGAAACAATCCAAATGTTCATCAAATGATTAAATAAAATGTGACATTATCCATACAGTGGAATATTATTTCACAATAAAAGGAAATGCAATACTGCTACATGATACAACATAGATGAACCTCAAAAACATGCCAAGTGAAAGAAGCCAGTCACAAAAGACCACATATTTTATTATTATATTTATATGACATGCCTATAACATGCAAATCTATAGAGAAAGTAGACTAGTGGTTATCTAGGATTTAGGAGTGAGTGAGAAGAGAATGGGGAGCGATTTTTTGGAGCAAGGTGGTGAAATTGTTATGAAATTAGAGTACAATGGTGCAGTTAGGTTACAGTGATGGTTGCATAACTACAAATACACTAAAAACCACTGAGTTGTATACTTTAAACAGGTCAACTTTATGATAGATTATATATCAATAAAGCTGTAAAAAAGCTGAAAAAATTTCTTATCATCCATGTCTCCTAGGTATGCATGGTTACTTCACTGCAATTTCAGGTTAAATATGGGCAACTCAGATACTTAATTGTTCCCTGTTCATACCTAAAGGTCCATAACTGTAAGAAAGGCACGACTACCACACGATGGAAACTATATACTATACTTATTTATTCCACTAAAAATTTTAAGCTTCTCTTTCTCTATATTATCTTCATGTTATATGATAGAACATTTGTTTTTTTTCCAACCAAATAATTTCTAGGTGCTTATAACCTCCTTTCATTTTCTCTCACTCCTGTTTCTCTCACTTTCTCTTCTTTCACTCCTGTTCTCACTCTTGCTCCCACTCTATCCTTGAAGGCAACATTCATTTCCCAAGTATTAAAATCATGTCTTCACAAAAAGTTTCTCTTGCCTTTTACTACAATGGTGTCATCTGTACCCTCTTGAGGCATTAGAAAAACACTGAACATTAATTATATACCAGCCTACATAATTATCATTGATGATCTGAAGATGAATGATCCAATTTCTGTCTTGAAGAAGCTCTCAATCTAAGGAAAATGATAGATATGCGTACATGCATTCAACTAGTACATGACAACATAAAACAATGCAACAGGTACAGGAGGGAGTATAATTAATTGCAATAGGAAGATATGGGAAGGCCTCCAAATTCAAACAGATTTTTGTAAATCTATCATATTGTCAGTTGACTTCAAGGTTTTACAAGATACCATGAATCAAATTCCAAAGTTAAAGAGCAAAGTATAGGACTTTATAGTTGGTCCCTTTTCATAAAGAAGCCGATTAGCTGATGTTATATTCATGTGGAATCTATAAATATTAAGAGAATTAGGTTGTAAGCTGGAATTCTAATAAAAAGAGCCAAAAGAATGTGAAGATAAAAATTGAAACCAACTTTTAAAGGAGTGGATATTTCTGAGTCACAATATGAAAAACTCTTTTATAGCCCCAAACCCCAAAACAAACAAAAACCAAATCAAACCAAACCAAATCGAACAATACATTTTATCTCCAAATAAAGTGATAAATATGGTATCTTTTAAGGCTTGGTCTTCTCACTCACCTATAGGATTCCTGCACAATCCGTGTTCACTCTGACGGAGCTACTCTCTAAGACACTTAGAACCAGGAAGCAAGCTTGGGTGTGTGGCATCATGCTCAGAGGAACTTTTACTAGTTCTTTAGTTGGTGGTGCCACTGTCTACTTTCTGTTGCACATTTTGATGTGGTACTTTGGCATTATATGAATGAGTCTCTCCTGAAACTTGGAATCCTGAGTCAACTTTTGAGTTTTTTGGTGAATAAGGCATCACTCAGGATCATCCCAACACAACAAGCAAATGAAAGTGAGATGGAAAGCGAAGTGCTTCTTCTTCAGGATCTGAAGTCATGAACTTCCTTATATAGCAACTGACAATACATCTCCCAGATTTTGGTCTCCTCATGCCTTGACATCAAGTAACCTCTTGGCCCCTCACATTTAGCTGATTTTCCTAAATCAATCATCACTCTTTCCAGCTGAATCTATCTGGCACCAGTAGCCTATTTGATTGGCCATTGCATCCATACAGGGCACCTGCCATCATCTTCATTCTCAGTTAGACTCTTGGTCCTGCTTCTTCTTATACAGCCTTGTTCAACCCAGAATGACATCTCCTTCTTAAGAATCTCACTTTCCAATTTTCTATTATGCGCTTGGTTCATGTTTGTTTAGTGCAGGAATAAATCGATTCTATCATCTTTTAGGATTTACGTAAAGATGAACAGAACGGTTGTTCTATGGTTAATTTATTAGTCAGTTGTCTGTAAGTTATATTATTGCTCTTAGGACCCAAATAGAATGGGTAAAATTCCAACTTTAAAAATGTGCAGGATGAGAGAAAATGAAATTTGCTACTATCTTTTAATGTCTTTAAAGCTATAGGCAATAAGAAAGCTGCCAAAATCAGAATCAATCTAAAAAAATTATTTTTTTTCTGGGAGTGATTGAAGGGGAGCATAAAAAGATGTCAGGCTGACAGATGGATGACTGCTATTTCAGATTTGCAACCAGAAAACAAGGCCAGGCTGTGGATCTTGGTGTGAAATTGCGAGTCTTCTATCTATTTGAGGAGATCACATTGGAACAACTTATTTTATTTCCCAGTCATCCCCCACTTCTCTTACATACACAGCAGCTGCTGTACCTGATGAGATCCGGTCAAGGACAGTGTTAGAGTTATATTCCTCCAGACTTTCCTTTTCCCAGCCATTTTTTAAAAGTGTAGCAATTTATAAAAGCTGAGAGGCTTGTAAATATATGTTGCTCTATGGTAAAGAGGTAATTCCTAAGACTGGATTGTATCATTGAAAGGTAAGATACTGAATACTGTTTAGCACTGTCCAGCATCTCCTCCTTGGATCATCTTTCCACTGGGTGATCTCACTTCCTACATCTCTTTATTCAGGAATAAATTGCTGCCTTTACTCAGATTGCTTGCCTCGGGCATTCTTTCATTTTCTGACCATTTCCATATGAGCCTCCTTCCATCAAAATTTATCTTTTATATTTCCTGACTCCAATAACAAGAGATATGTCAGGTCCAAGCTCACACTGGGTTTTAATATTTGAGAACCTGCTTTATATATTTCTGCTCCAGAGTTATTTTCATTTAAACAGATGGCTACTGAAACACATTGCCTTAATGTAATATAATGTATGTAAGAGTAGAAATTTAGACCATGCAGCAAGATGGTATTGCCCCATCTCAAATCACACTACAGTGGTGACTATTACGCCTATAAATAAAGCTGGACTTATGCTTTGATCTTCAAAAATAAAAGCCTATATTCTACCTCAGTAGAGTTAGTTTTTATTCAAATGCCAGTTTGATATTATGTTTCCTGGATATTATATTTTCTCACTCACCTTGACACTCAGATAATTTTATATATTTTAAATATCCTTTGTATTTATAGTCTGATGTTTTGGTATGAAACATTGCCAGTGTTTCATCATGAATCAATGAAGTTAATAGCACAATCACAAAATGGCTGTAAAATTTTAAAAGCAATATTGCCTTCTTTCATTTTCTGAAATAAACTAATTTAAAAGCCATCAACCCTGATAATCTAGCACACTATCACCAAAGGGCAGTCAAGAGAGTATGGTTCTAGCTCCTTTTTGTTCACTAATTAGTGGCACGTCATTGAGGAAATGACATCACTGCTCTGGGTTTCTAAACATTGTGAGTTGGATTCAGTGATTCTTGAAATTTTTAGGTCTTAGATCCTTTTGAGGATTAGATGAAAGCTATGATCCACCTGTCTATCACACATAAACACACACAGTTTTTGCATATTTTATTTATACTATCTGTTGTAGTGCTACGGTTATCAGTGTTGGCCCAGGATTGGATTCTACCTTCATCGCTTCCTAGTTCTGCAACCTTGGGAAAGTTACTGAGCTTCTCTGAGATTTAGTTCCTTATCTATTAACTGCAGAAAATAACACTTACTTCATAGGGTTATTGCCAATTTTAATATATGGAAAAGTACTTAGCTCAGTGTCTGGCACATAGCTGGCCTTCAATAAATAATAAGTAAAAAAAATTCATGAGACCGAAAAAACAACTGGATTGAATGATCTCTAATGGTATTAAATTTTAAGTCCATATTTACCAAACAAACATCATAGAAGGTTGTTTTTCAAAATATTTTTTAGGGGTAAAAATCAGCAGGGGAAGTGTTCCATTCAACAAGTTGGGTAAGCCCTGCCGGCTAGATCTCCCTCTTTCAGATTTACAATGTTCATAGCATGTTAAAAGCTCTGATGAGTCCTAAAATAAAGAAAACATGCAAACTTGGCTTATCTAAACATTTCTCAAGCATTTCATTGAGTTCCCCACTTTCCTTCCCAAACCCTATTAATTTCTCCAAGAATTAGTGTTCCTGGACACACTTCAGGAAATGGTTTTTGGTTCTGGTATTCTTTTTCCTCCTTGAAATCTCATCTTCCTTTAAGAATTGCTTCCTCAATTGATCAGAGGCCGCTGTGTACAGTGGACATTGGTATTGCTGGAATATTGAAGCACATATAAAAATAGCTATGCAAGATGGATGAGCTCAGTGTTTGTTTTGTCCGTGTTGACAAGGCCTAAAACCCAGCCCAATCAATCAATCAAAATTCTTTGCACACCGAACACCAACTGCTAATTACGCTTGCAGTCAATTGTAACAAGAGGCTCCTTGCTACCATAGTCTCACACCCTGCAAATATTTGAATATGATACTGCACATAGTTCTTCATCCACAGAGATGCCTGAGATGGCTGGCACCGATTTAGTTATTTCATCAAAGTATTTAACAGAGAGCTATGGAAAGCAATTTGGAAACTATGAATAGCTACTGAATTGAAGCATCTGAGGTATCATTCTGGCATTGACTCTGCAAATTTGGTGTGGAAATTTGACTAATCACATCAGATTAGGGATACCCATTAAATATCAAATATCCAGTAGCTGGACTCAAATCTACCAAGCATTCAGAAAATTTCAAATCCCTTCTCTTTCAGGCAATCCAGACCATATGAGAATTTTGCTAGTTTCCTTTTTGTCTCTTTTTTCTAGACATATATAGTATTTCTGCACTAGTGACCCTAATTGTTACCAGAATCTTGGAATACAGTGGCAGAAAATAAAATATATAGATTTTTAAAGGTGAGAAAAAAGCTTCATACAAAAACCCATAAAAACAAAATACAACTCAGTGAGGAGAAGAAGGTTAGCTCTAGGCTTAAAAGAATTGAGTATTTCCCCCCACCCCAAATAAATGTTTTAATGTTCATATGAATTGTTATATATCTTCTATGGAAAAAAATTTACCTAAAAGAGAGAGGAATTCCAAAATTATGTCACATACAAACAACATACTTTGGAAACAAATAACTCCACCTTACAGCTTAGCAAAACAACTGGGTGAATGTTTTTCCTTTCCAAAGAATTCTAAATAACCCACAAAGATTATTTGTTTTGGCATATACTTATATTTTACAGGTGATTTCAGGACAGGATTCCCAATAAATGCTTTCCGTGGGTAAAATTTTTACATTAAAAATGTACATTAAGGCAGACACTTATTTCTAGCCACTTTTCAGCCTCAGTGTTTTACAGACACCAGTTGAAATTGCTATTATGTTTTTACCAGTTGCTCAACAGGGTTTTGTTCCATCAAAAAGGCGCACAAATAAAAAAAAAATATTTGAAGTGACTCACACTACATCATAGCTGGAAACAACAAAACATTTTAAAGGTCTTTTGTATAACATATTGCGAGTCGCCAGCTGTTTTTCTGATCCATAGAGCAAATCCTGTACTGAAAGACTGCTGCCCAGAAGGCATGAGCTGACATTGATTTGAATCCACCAGTTCTCCCGGTGGATCAGATGGCACCTCAGCACTGGAATCAGTATTGCTATCACATACTCATCTGTCGCCTCATGGGACAAGAGCTGCAAGAAATATGAAGGGAAATTGCTCCCGTTAGGGGATAGCTACATTTATTTCTCTTAAAAAAAAAAAAAAGTCACCACCTATAATGTGCATGTTAAAATGATGCCTAACTGTATAAAAAGAATCTGTCTTCTTCCAAATGTTAATACACTCAATAGAATAATACATTATTTCTGCTTCTCAGCCCTATTTGTAGACTTTCTTGAATTTGAGTTAACCATGTTGTTTTCAAGGCTGTGTAGAAGTGTTTTGTCCTCTCCCCAAAGACAATTCAGAGCGGCTGTCCCTTCTGCCTTCATGTCTGTTTCCAACCTTGTGAGTTTACCCACCAAGACAGAGATCTTTGCATTTGTATTTATTTCCAATTTCCAGGATAGTCTTAATTTGAAAGATTGCAACCATTTTGGAGAAATTAGTTTCAAATCTGAACTCATTTTCTAAGCCAAAAATAAACTGGCTTGACTTAATGGAAAGCAGTGTCATCCTTCTAAGAGTTCATTAGCCCTCTGTACTTCGTTTCTTCACATTAACAGCAGGACATTGACTTCCAGTAAATGTTTGTGAAGCTCAGTGATGCAAAACAACCTGACTTAACACTAGGCTCACAAAGAAAGCACAGTCCTCAACCAAATCACACACGTGTCTACTTCATCCATCCGTCCATCCACCCACCCATCTATCTATCCAACAAATATTTATTGAATGCCTGTTGTGTACAGCCATGAACAAACAGACAAGCTGTTACAGAGCTTACCACGTAGGAGGGAAGTGGGATTATTTATATGATGTGCTACCCTAAAAGCACTGTGATTGGTGACAATCACTGCTGCTGTTTCTATAAGGTTTCCTTTAATTTTAAGATTTGCTCAGTATACTCTATGCCATGAAAATATTCAAGAACAACATCTTCAGTTTAGGAATATAAAATATGTTTACAAAAGCAAAGATGACATTTGGCTTATAAGATATAGCCTGTCAAATGTTCTTAAACAGAAAAGTATCTTAACAGAAGAATTCATAAATACACTTAATAAATGATAATACTAAATATAGAAACAGAAGCATAAAGAAAGATGATGTCTGCATGACAAATTGTTGGCCAAGCTGTTCATTCAGAAAAAAGTAAAATACATTCTCATGGGTCTTAGACCATAAAGAAAGATGGCATTAAATGCAAAGCTTGTTTAGTAAAAAAATAAATTCAGTCGTCACAGTCGCAAGCGCCCCTTGGGAATAACAGGTCATTAGAAGCTTTTAAGATTCTCATAACAGATGACATTCCCTTAGGTCCCTTTCAATCACAACTCAGTCCTAATCATTCTTTTTCTTTGGCTGTTTTTTAAGTCAGTAGGCTGCAGTATAATATATCTTGACATCATAACCTAAAATATCAGATCAGCTCCATTGTTATGCAAGTAATGCTGCTCTGCAAATGACTGCTGGGAGATGGGATGCTACCAAGTGAAGAGGAAAATGCATGCCACGTCCACTCCCTGCTACCTGTGGCTTAATCTGAAATAACATCTGAGAAGGAACATGTGACACTCCGATCCAACAACGCATTTGATGTGCAAAAGTCTCTGTAATGAAATTTCTAGTACAAGGGAATCAGGACACAGAAGCTTCTGCCTCTGCCTGTCCATACCTCACCACCCTACCTCTGCCCAACTCCCTTGAAAATCACCATTTCACACTGTTCACTCAAACTGGGATTCTAATATCAGGGATATTTTTCTCCCACAGGGACAAAATTATTTAAATCCACTTATGGCCTCCAGAAAGCTAACGATGAAACGTGTGTCTCGTTGCAACCTCCATTCAAACAAGTATTTAATTCAAAAAAGTACATTTTCTAGTTAGTATCCATGAATATTGATACTCAGGAAGTATAATCTTTTGTTTTTTCCTTCTTCTTTGTAAATTATCTTGGGACATCAAAAACCACGTGGATCACAGGAGTTGCTGGGCAAATGATTCGTGCTGTGAGATATAATGATGATGAAAGGATGTTGGAGGAACAGACTCTGGGGAAATATCTCCCAGTGCACATACCCAGAGCATGCCTGTGTCTACTTCTAAGGATCTTCTTAGGATAAAAACACTGAAAAAAACCTGTATACGTGTATGGATGCCAAGATAGCAGGAGAATTCCTTGGAAGTCTTATGTTTCCTCCATTCCTCAGCATGCACTGCCAAGATGCCTTTGTCCTTGATAATGTGTCTATTATCAGCAACCACTCCCTGTATATTAATAAGAAGATTCAGGCTGCCTGACTGCTAAACAAGGCTCAAATTAGTCACAGCATTATATAAGCCCCCATTTTCATATTTAGCACAGCATAAGGTTTCAGAAGCACCTGGTGCAGAGTGGGCACTTGATAAAATGATCATCATTTTTGCAAGGAAAAAGGCTGGAAAATGGAGCCTAATGCAGTGTTTTATGTTGCAGCCATCACAAGATCTAAGCTGAAGTGCCTTAATAAGGTGGTCTAATTCTGTCGTGTCTCAACAGGCTGTTGCAATGGTCCATTGCGTCTCCAGGCATAAACTGGCATAATAAAAGGGCATGTGAGTGTGCCCCTTGAGAAGTTGTACCCTCAGGTCTTATTCCAGGGAATGAATGAAAGAAATGAATGAATGAATGAGTAAATGAATGAGTGAATGATGGATGTTACTGTGGCATGCACTGCTCTTAATCACAGCTGGCAAAAGGTGGGGGGTAGTGGGGGAGGTTTTAGGGCTAGCACGTTCCATTGGCCAGACTCAAGCACACAGGA
>CAUYPO010110309.1:0-17786 GCA_963574435.1 Cheirogaleus major
CCCAGCTACTCGGGAGGCTGAGGCAGAAGGATTGCTTGAGCCCAGGAGCTTGAGGTTGCTGTGAGCTAGGCTGACGCCATGGCACTCACTCTAGCCTGGGCAACAGAGTGAGACTCTGTCTCAAAAAAAAAAAAAAAAAAACAAACAAAAAACAAAAAACAAAACAAACAAACAAAAAAAAACAGTCTCCCCTGCATCCGTCCTTGCCACACACTAATCCCCTTTATCCAGGGCTATGCCTTAGAAAACTCACCTCAGGCAGATCGTGTCATTCCCCTGCCTCGTGCTTCTCACTGCCTTTCCCCAAGAGCCGGCGAATGAGATAGTGGCAAGAGTGAGGGCCTGTGATGTCAACAGCCACACACCAGGCAGCCTGCTGTTCTGTGAAGAGGGCCACGTGTCTTTAGAATCCGCGAGCCTGGTGTTTGAATCCCCAGTGTATTCGTTTTCTAGGGTTGCTGTAACAAACTGCCACAAACTGGGTGGTTTAAAACAATGGAAGTCTAGAAGTCTGGAATCGAGGTGTTGGCGGGGCCATGCTGCCTTTGAAGGCTCTAAGGAAAGGATCCTTTCTTGCTTCCTCCTGGCTTCTGGTGGTTGCTGGCAGTCTTTGGCGTTCCTTGGCTTACAACTGTATCACTCCGGTGTCTTCCTTCGTCGTCAAATGGCCTTCTTCCCAGTGTGTGTGTGTCCTCTGTGTCCGAATCTGTCTCCTTACAAGGACACCTGTCATTGGATTTAGGGCCCGCCCAGATCCAGTAGGACCTTAACTTGATTCCATCCAGGAAGACCCTGTGCCAAATAAGGTCACACTCACAGGTACCGGGGATTAGAACTTCAACATATCTTCTGGGGGGGGACACAATTCAACCCACTTCACCAGATTTTCCCCATGACTGTGCGCTTCTTTGAACCTTGCATTTCTCACTTACACAATAGGAATGCTAATATTCAGTCTCCAGGGTCACTGTGAGCGGCAGAGTCCATGCGTGTCATGTGTTCATCACAGCGCCTGTCTCACAGCGACCGTGCACTGAATGGCAGCTATGATTTATTGCCAGACTTATTTCTTTAAAATATTATCTGTAAGATAACCTCTATTCTAAATGCACCATGGAAATTGCCATTTAAAGAAACCCTAAATCAAATCCTTTGTAAAGCAAAGCAAATAGTATATCTCATCTATATTTTTATTCTGATTTCTATATGCTGAGTCTCTTTATAGTAGGATATATGGGCTGTCATAAGACAAACCAAAATCCAAACTCAAAATTTAGGATTACCCAAGGGTGGTAATCTAGCTCATGATGTGAATTCAGACTCCCCATTCATCTTCTCTACAGGGTCATGACCATTTCGAGGGGAGGTGCCATGGCAGTCAGGTTGGCAGGTGCATCTAAGAGCAGCCCTGCAAGTCTCTTCTGCTTCCAGCCATCCAGCTGCTTATCAGAAGGAGAGACAGGAGGCTGGAAGGGAAATCGATCCCTCTTTGCAAATTCAGATCCACACCCCAGTGCCCTGCTGCCACCAGGCTCGTTACTCGCAGCTGTAGCATCTTGCAATCGGTCTCAGCAGCCCTGGGATCCCTGTGAAAGCACCAACCACGGTGCTAGGCACATGCACGCTTAGTGTAATCAGCACTATCGGGTGACGTTTAGGGAGACTCCATTACAGAGGCTGCAGAAGCGCTTCATGAGAGAGAAAACATTGCTGGCGAAGCAGGGTGGCACAGTAAAGCTGTTCTTCACACTCAAAAGCTGGAGTTGACCTCTGCTCTCTGCGAGCCTGCCTGCCCATGGGACGTGGACCCCAGGCCTTTACTGCTGTCTGATCCGTCCCTATGTCCCTGGGAGCCTATTCTACTGACAAGTCAGGAAGTAGCTTCTGTCACTACTGTTTCTGTTTGACAGAGTGGTGACAGAGGCAGGTCATCCCGGTGGGGAAAGCAAGATAGAAGAGTCATGTGGCCGTGCATTGTGCTTGCCCCCTGATCTGTGGAAAGAGTGTCCCTGGGCTAGGGTTTGTTTGAAGTGATCAGAAGGCTTCTGCTCTAGAACTTTGTTAGAACTGGGGCCTCAACGCAAATATCAGCTTCAGAGGCACACGGACCTGGACTCACATCCCTCTTGTGGTACTCACTAGCTGTGTGGCCTTGGGCAAGTCTCTTGACCTCTCTGAGCCTCTTTTTCCTCATCTGTAAAATGGAGGTAATGACACCTCGCTGGCAGGTGTTTATCATGAGGGGTAAATGAGATGATATAGATACAGTTCCATCTTTCCCTTTCCTATTCCAGGGAATGGGCCAATACATTGAACAGTTAGCCATTTACCTATTTTACAGGTAACAAACACAGAATATATCTTTTAAGTCAGAAACCTATTTTGTTTCACACTTATAAATATCAAGTACTGCTTTATTTAGCATATACTATGTACTATGCCTGCATTAATTTTACAGATATTAGTATTTGGTATTAGTGATCTAAAACCAGTAAGACATGGAATACACACATACTCGTGTGTGCATACACACACACACACATACAGCAGCTCATAGGGCAGTGAGTGAGATTAATGAGCAAACTAATTATGAGAGTACAGCATAAATCCTGGTAAAAGATGTTCATAAAACAGGCATTAAATCAAATTGAGGTCGGCACGGTGGCTCATGCCTATTATCCTAGGGCTCTGGGAGGCCTAGGCAGGAGGATTGTTTTAACTCAGGAGTTTGAGACCAGCCTGAGCAAGAGCAAGACCCTGTCTTTACAAAAAATAGAAAACTTAGCCAGGCATGGTAGCATTCACTTGTAGTCCCAGCTACTCAGGAGGCTGAGGCAGGAGGATCGCTTGAGCCCAGGAGTTTGAGGTTGCTGTGAGCGAGGCTGACGCCATGGCACTCTAGCCTGTGCGATGGAGTGAGACTCCATCTGAAAAACAAACAAACAAATAAATAAATAAATAAAATTGAGAGGTGGCAGGTAACAAGGTGCTTTTTGAGAATAGGTGTTACTTCTCAAAAGAGAAGGGGAAAGAACATTTGGGCGGAAATAACAACATGTACCAAGACAAGGAGGCCTGGAAGGAACTCCCAGCTTGGGGACTACAAGGATCTCAGTGAACTCTGCAGGAGAATCAAAGTGTAATCCTTGTCTCTGTCCAAGTGCTTGTGAATTAATTGAGGGAACGTGTGTGTGCCTTGGAAGGTAAGTAACCACTGCAAACAGGTAGAACAGAGATGAGTGTGACTTGAAGAGAGAGAACTTTAAGAACAAGTGTTTGAGTCCTAGTCTGTGCCAGGCACCACCCTTGTCATCTCAGGATGTGCAGTTCAGTGCTGTCACGGCAGGACTTTCACCAGCAAGCCCGCAGAGTCACAAAGATGGAGTTTCTCACGGCAGAGGAAGGCAGTAAATCCCAAGTGGAAACGACTGCACAAATGTTCAAAAACGAGCTCTTGTAGCAGGATCACTAGCTGGTAGGCTCTAGTGTACTGGCCATGCCCCGCTGGGCCAGAACTTCTAGGTGTCTGAGCTCAGACTCACCTGAGTTCCAAGCCTGGCTTTGCCCTTTATTAGTATGTTACCTTGAGGAAAGTACAAAACCTCTCTAAGCCTCAGCTTCCTTACCTGTAAAATAGGATAATGACACTCCCTGTCCCATGCCATGTCATGAGGATGACATGAGATAGTCTGTAAAGCAGTTTGCCCAGTGCCCAGTGCCCAGGGTCTGTAAGCTTGGTGGTGGTCTTTGTCGTGCTGAAAGTTCTGGTATAAGCTTCCCTTTCACAAGAGGAAAAATGGAGGCTCAGCATCAAGAAGCAGCCTTTTCACAGAGAAATACTTTCACCCCAAGGCTTCTAAATCTTCCAATTCCTAATACAATTCTCTGTCACTCCATAGTAAAGCATGAAGCATCTAAAGAAGAATTTCTCAATCTTTTCTTCCCACTTCTGAAGCTGTCCCCCTTCTCAGGATGACTTGGAGCCACCATCCTTAAGCTGGTCTGTGGTGATGATCAAGAGAAGGGATAAAGTGTGAGGATCAATATAAGTGCAGCAAGACATAAGGGTTAAGTCGTCACTAAGAAGCTCCCACCACTGCCCCCCGCCCGTACCTACTTGTATAAATGAGTCACTTCTACTAAAAATAGTGCCTTCCTTAAAAGAAATGGTAGAGCAGTAATTACTCGGACAGCAGCTTCCTCCACCTGCTTCCCTGGGACAGGAGCTGGGATACGGAAAGACAGAGGCACCAAGATGGTCCAGAGTGCAAAACAATCAGAAGGAAACTTTCAGATCTGTACCTTTCATCTGTTTGCTTTTTATTTCTTTTTCATCTGGAAGAATTGTAGCTTGCCAAGTCACCAAACTAGTTACATTCAAAAGGGACTTGGTCCCCTCACAATTCCCTGCTTGTTCACCTTAAAAATGAAGATACTGTCCTGCAGTTTTAGACTCTGATGGTAACAGAGATCGGGACCTGAGCTCTTGTCTGGCTGTTCTGTTGATGGTATTCATTAGAAATTCCTGAGCATATTTGAAAACCCTGATCCCCACGGCCCCTGATTCTACTTGTACCATTCCAGGTGTGTTTGTGCCTCCTCAGGAAAGCAGCGATCTTAAGCGCTTCCTCTTCCTCATGGCTCTTGCCAGTGAACACAGACCCACCTGGTCTGAGAGCAAAAAGTCAGGCATGTCATCAACACCAAAAATACAGTCTACAACACTAGAGCTCAGACCAAATAGCATTGATGGAGTTAACATAGCACTATGTACATTTCACCCATTAAATATGAAATGTCCGATTTCAAATCAAAAGTTTAGTTTATTATATCTCAAACAGGAAACCATAATATTAATCAAAGTATGTGCCTAAGCTATCGACACAGTTTTGCCATCTTAACAGTAGCTTGCTTATGCCAGCAGCAAAAAAGCCTAGAGAGCGAGTGCCAATGAAATCTCAAAAGACATTTTCCACAGCTTGTTGAGAATTGAATATGTTTCCTTGCAGGAAGTGGTCCAAAGCCTGGAAGAAGTCATAGTCAGTTGGTGCAAGGACTGGTGAATACAGTGGATGACAGAGAGTTTCCAAGTCCAGCTTCTGTAGTTTGAGCACTGTTGTTTGTTCAACATGTGGTTGAGCATTGCCTTGCAAGAGGATTGGCCTGTCTCTAGTGACCAATCTCAGCTGCTTAATCATAAACATCCTCATCATTTCATCCAGTTGGTTGCAGTAGACATCTGCGTAATCTAGTGATCAGGTTTCATGAAGCTACAGTGGATAATACCAGTGCTGGACCACCAAACAGACACCTTTAGCTTTTTGTGATGAATCTTCAATTTTGGACTGTGTTTCGGCACTTCATCTTTATCCAATCATTGTGGTGAATACTTGCGATTGTCAAAAAGAATCCATTTTTCATCACATGTAACAATACAGTGTAGAAATGACTCACCTTTATATCATGACAGCAAAGAAAGGCAAGCTTTGAGACAATTTCCTTTCTGACGTTCATTTAATTCATGAAGTACCCATCTATCCAGCTTCTTTACCTTGCAGATTTGTTTCAAATGGTCCAGTATTGTTGGAATAGTAACATCAAACCTTGCTGCTAATTCACACATAGGTTGAGATGGATTTGCTTCCACTACAGCTTTCAGCTCATCATTATCCACCTTGGTCTCAGGTCACCCATGTGGCTCATTTTCAAGATTAAAATCACCAGAATGGAACTTCTCAAACTATCAACATACTGTGTGTTCATTAGCCACATCCTTCCCAAACATTTTGTCGATATTTCGAGTTGTCTGCACTGCATTGGTTCCACAATGGAACTCATATTCGAAAATAATATGAATTTTTGACTTATCCATGGTTTCACAAAAATTGTTCTAAAAAAACTTTGAAAGATAATCACAAGCCTATGCATTTGAAAGAATGAGAATGCACCTTCACAATAAACATAAAACAAGAAGTTTTATGAAGTTTAAGGAAATCAGACATTTCATTCTTAATAACCTAATAATTATCTTGACATTCTGGAGGCTAAAAGTCTGAAATCAAGGTGTTTTTAGTAGAAGGGTCATACTCCCTCTGAAGCCTGTAGTGGAATCCTTCCTTGCCTCTTCTTAGCTTGTGGTGGTGGCCAGCAACTTTTGGTGTTCCTTGGGTTACAGCTGCATAACTCAGATCTCTGCCTTCGTTCTCCCTGTGTGTCTCTCTGTCTTCATGTGGCCATCATCTTATAAAGACTGCAGTCACATTGGATTAGGATCTCCCTACTCCTTATCTCAACTAATCACATCTGCAACAACCTTATTTCCAAATAAGATTATATCCTAATGTATGGGGGATCAGGATTTCAAGGTATCTTTCTTGAGGAAACACCATTCAAGCCATAACAATAAAGTTCAGGGAAATCAGCAAGGGTTCTGTGAAGCAATTGGGTCCATCATTGCCTGAAAGGTGCAAGGGACAGATGGTCAGTGGGACCCTCTGATACCTGTGGCTGTAGAAAGGTCTGCCAGACAGGCGGTGTGACCTTGGGAAAAGAAATGCAGGCCCTGGCCATTCATTTATATCCAGGCAAGGAGGGAGCTAGGAAAATCCATGTTCTCACCTCTCTCTCCTCCCAGCCCCTGGTTTCCTGGATCTCCCGCTGGTGCCTCCCATTGATTGAGTCCAGTAGGAAGCCCCAGGGCAGAAGCCTATAGATGCAGCACTAATGGTTGGCCTTCTGGAGCACTGAGCAGGGTAAGGAGGGTAGAGACTGGATATGAAGGGACAAAAGAGAACAATTATCAGAGCCTGTTAATCTCCCCAAGCCTTAGTTTTCTTGGCTGTAAATTGGGGATAATAATAGTGCCTGCTTCATAGGACTTTTAGCTCAGTGCCTACCACACAGTAATAATAAATATTAGCTATTAGTCTTATTATAAGTTCGGATCATCTTCAAATGACCTCACTTCCCCACCACAACCTTGTGAACCTGGAAAATGTGAGAGGTTCAGGTGTCATTTTTGTGAATGGGCACAAATATATACACAGGCCTTTTTCCCAGAAATGTTTTCTGGTTATTTTGATTCATCAACTCACGTGAATGCTCTTCAACACTCATGACCTTTCCTAGCCAGAGGGAAGCTTGGGCAAAGGCTGGGGTATCCTGGAGGTAGGAGCAATTCAGTGCCTGATGCATGTTGTTTTGAGAGATGCTGTGGTTGGTGGCCTTGGGAGCTCAGTCCGGCAGGACACAGATAACTCCCAATGCAAGCAGAAATCAGTGACGGTCTTAAGAGTCATGAGAAGACTGCTGGTTCTGCAGTGAGACATCTGAGAGGATTTTGTGGAAAGGGTAATATTTGAGCAGAGCCTTAAAAAAAATAGGATTTGGGCATATGGAGACTGGGGGTAAGTGGAAGCAACAGCCTGAGCAAAGTCAAAAGGTGGGACTGTACAAAGAACACACAGGGAACCAGGAGCGGACCTGGTGGTATAGATGAGAGTGTGGGTATGAGACAACAGATAGGCTTATAGGGGAAATGAGACTTAGAACAATAATGGCGATGGATGTGGAACACCTGGCTGAGTTCGCACCTAAAGCATAGCACTCAATACATGACAGATGGACTACTGTCCAGGTCACAGCAGCACAGCTCTCATGTTCCGAATGTAAACTGACTCTTCTTTCCTCCTCATAATGGCCCCATTTAACTATATGTAGTTGTTTAAAGGTTCTTCTGAGCTTGAGTTGAGATTACAGCCTGGAGTTGAGAAAGGCAACACTTAGAAGCCAGAGGTGGGCAGTGATTCAGCCCCTGCACAGGTAAGAAAGCCAGAACTGCCAGCCAACCAACTGCCACCACACAGAAGGCAGGCACCCAGAGTTTCTGAAGGGCCAGGGGGAGAGTCGCCCTCATGGAAGGAAGCCTGGGAAACAAAGGACACCTGCAGATGAGCGTGGGCGAGGTCCCTGAGGAGGCGGGAAGGGACAGGCTATAGGGAAGGGAATCATCTACCTGGCAGGTGAGAAGCCACAGCACATGTGGAACACAGAAGTTGAGGGTAGGGAGCAGGTAGCAAAAGAGAAACTGAGGCACACAACTACCACAATTACAAAGAAGTAGGAGGACTAGACGGTGGGAAATGAAGGAAAACCATAGCTACACATCAGATTTCAAAAGAGGCAAAGGAGCTGGAAGGAAAATGCAGAGAGATAGAAAGAAGGAGCAGAGTCAGTCTGGTCTGTGGGCACCAAAGGTAGAGAATAAAAAAATAGGAATTTTCCAAACAGGAAAAGTGGGAATCTGGGAAAGAGACTAAGGAAAGTTGATACACAAGGAGGAGTGGTAGGAAAAGGATTTCAGAGAGGGTATTTGGAATCAAGAGATAATAAAAGAATTGAGTTTAAAAAAAGAGAGAGATTTGGGATGGAAAGTGAAACATTAGAATAAACATTTTTAAACTGGCCAAACACAAGCGAAGATAATCCTAGAGTTCTGAAGGCCAAAATAAATAACATGGGTTGTGTTTGCTGCAAATAGGGGATAAAATAAGACTGGTATAAATCTAACAGAATTAACCACACAGAGCAATCCATAATTCATAGGTATAAGTTTTTAGTATTTCTAGTTTCATTTTTTTATATTGGTTGTAGTCTTGGCAACCACAGAGACTTTGTATTCTGTCCATTGTGGTATCTTACAAAGCAATTTGACTTCAATGGAAGCTCTCTCTATGGAAATGATCCATCCCCTGGTTTCACAGTCTGGTTCACATTATTGAAACTGACAGTCTGAGATCTTGCGCAAACAATCCTGAAAGGGCCCACTAGTCATAATTGCAGACCAAGCTTCAGAAATCCAACCGGGAGAAAGTGATTCACGTTCTGCGGGGGCAGTTAGAACTTATGGCCACCCATGATCCTTTTTCACAATCATGTATGGCACCCTCAGATTAGAATGTGAAACACGTGGTTATCAAGCCACTCTGCCCTCCTCCCATGCCCATGGAAGACGTCACCAGTCAGTCTCAGCAGCCTCTCCCACTGAGTCCAGCCAGATAGGAATCAAAATTGTTCTCAGCACAGCACTCAGGCAACCCCCACCCACCAATTGTCAATGGCAGGGCAATCAAAACCCACTTGCCAGCAGCCTTCAGAGAGTCTTGTGCTTTCTTAGAGAAAGTTTGTATGACTAGTACTCACATCCCTGGGCAACTCCATAAAGCTGCAGTGAATAAAATCCTTCACCAATTAGTGCACTAATGCCTTGTATATCCAGCCTTATCACCAAATAAGAACTATAAATGAGTGCATTTTCCGGATAACTGAAATCTATTCACTTTAAGTGCCATTCCTGATGGAAGTCTTTCTAAGGAGCACTCATTACACACTTCCCTGCTTGGGAAATGGAGTACACATGGCATAATTTAACCTTTTCTTAATTTAGCCTTTCATTTTTGAACATACTTGAAAATACTTTGTGCTCTTGTAGGGATGTCTCAGAAGACATCTGTCTCTCTTGCTATTAGTTTCTACGTCTTTAGAATGCCAATGGGTTATCTTCCAGTGGTCTCATTATCTTCTGATTTTCTATCTGAGGCCACTTAGGCAGAATGAAAGGCTACCTAGACCCCTGATAACTAAGAGTGTTACATCATTAGCTCATTTTCCACACACCACCAAAGTGACAAATAGATGGGCTTTGTGAAGGACTTTTCCCCGTGTAGTGATACATATTTCTTTTTCCATATTTCTGAATTTGAGACTGTTACAGATGTGTGAGCACGTGGAATTATAATTTCAAGATGAGTGAACTATTCGGGGATTACCTGAAAATTATTTTCTTTTGTTTTGTCTCATTACTTGTTTTGTCTAAAACAAATATTTATCACAGGTTATAACGAGGTTATAGACAGTAAGCAATGACTGCCCATGGGAAGAGTGGCTTTTCTGTGCTCTGGCCTGAGAAAATAAGAATGATCACTCATATGCATGTGCAGACATGGTTCATAAGGTCCCTCTTATTGTTCCCACAGTAAACACTCATCCTTGCATTGCACTGATGAGCATAGAGAGCCCATACCAGTCATTAAGATGGCCAGAGGGAACAAGTCTAGGCTGAGCAAAGCAGATGGACATCAGTGGACTCATGGAACTATGAAAATAAGCTGGCTTGGGGACAGCGGGGACAGATTCAAAGGCTACTCATGGGTGAATGTGAAAGGACATCTACCTGCAAGGAGCTCATGAAGAATTACCAGCTGGTGCAAGGTTCTCATACCTACCAGCCAAATATTGTTAGAACAACATTTTATACCATATTTTGGCATGCCCCCTTCCTTTACCTGGAATGAAATTCATAGATAATGTGTCTAAGAGAGAAGAAAGGTGGGAGAAAACTTCCACATTCTTCACTAGGGCAACTAAGTAGGCAGAAAAATGGCACCACTAACCAAGAGAAGAGAAGGGTAGGTTCTCCAGGTGGTCAGAAGTTGTGGTCTCTAACACAGGAGAAAAGCCCATGATTTAGGAACCCTCAGCTGCCTGGAAGTACACAGGTGCCAAAGGGCAAGGCAGGCAGGCCAAATGCCAGGAACACACCAGAGCCAAAGGCCCAGGCAAGACAGAGGGCAAAGTCATGCATATGGAAGCAGCGGAATGGATACATCTCAGGGAGGTGTGGAAGAGCCAGATATGAAAGACTACATTCTGCATGATTCCATTTATATGAAAGTCTAGAAAAGGCTAAATTGTAGTAACCAAAAGCAGATCAGTGGTTGCTTAGTACCAGGGGTTGGGAGAGAATTGACTACAAAAAGGCATGAAGAAACTTCTTTAAAGTGATGAAAATGCTCTGTACTATGAGTGTGGTGGTGGTTACATGCCTTTGACATTTGCTGAAACTCGTCAAATGGTATGCTTTAACATGGATGACTTGTATGTAAATTATACCTTGATAAATCTGTTTTTAAAAATCAGACATATAGTCTGTCAAAGAGGTGGAATCACTCACAAAACACCTTGGCACTGAGATGGCAACTCCAAGGACCAGCAGGTGAGACTGGACACAAGGCATTAGGGAGATCCCAGCGCAGATGTAACCTGGCCAGGGTACCAACCATGAGATTGGGATATTCATTCTACAAACAGATTAAATATAAGGTACTACCAATTAGCTTTAGCATTAGAAATTCTAATGGATTCAGAATATCTCTCCAAGCAGAAGGACATTTAGTGAGTGTAATCTTAGGGAACAAAGCAATGAAGGTAGCTCCTGTAATCAAGCAGTTTACTGGAGTAAGGATTTGCTCCCAGAGGACTGCCCAAATGGAAGGAAGAACCAAGATTTGCAGGGGGAGGAAACCATGTTGTCTTTGACAGAAGTAACTGTGGTCAAGGATGAAAATCGAGCTATAAGAACGCAGCTGCTGAAGCTTGTGGAGCGCATCACGGGGAAACCTGTAACACCTACACTGTCTACCACACATGCCGTCCGCAGTTTAATGGTCCCAGTAATTTGCTAGGGCCCTCCGTCTCATCTACGAAATAAGGCACTGTTTAGATCATCTCCAGGGTTCCTGACAGCTCTGTTTTCATTTTGGTTTTTTGACCTAATTTTAAAAAGTAGTGGAAGTTTGTGTGCTAACCCTCATAAAGTAACACTCCAGGGAGAAAATAGGGAAAAGGGAGAGAAAACTCTGTAGATGGGGTTGGGGGTAGCTGGAAAGGATTTCCCAGCAGCAAACTGTAAGTTCCTTAGTGCCTAATGTCATCTCTCGCTCCTTCCCAGAGACCGCGTGGGCTCCAGTGTGGAGTGTGGTTAGGAACAGGGCTCCTGAGGCAGGCTGCCTGGGGCTCAGTCCTCACTCTGCTCACCATATGATCTTGGCCAAGTTACCGAATTTTTCTCTGTTTCATATTTTTTGTCTATAAAACAGGAATAATATCACCTTTGCCACTGGGTTGTTGTGAACTAAACTAGGCAATGTAGGTACGGTGCTTAAAAGAGTGAGTAGTACCGAGTAAGTACCATTATTAAATATAGCATTTGCATCATTACAATTAGGGGCTGTTATTGCTGATGTGCCTCCTGCTTGGGGTGTTGTAGCTTTACTAAGAGGGCTTATTTCATATCATAGTATAAAAGCAAATGTAATCGAGGCTTTAGATCTATGCTACCTAATACTATTAGGTCCAGGTCTGAGTTTATTTCTGAAGAGGTACTAATTTTTCCGTTTTCAAAATTTAGAAGGCAGCACATTATTTATCTGTGAGGCATGTAGACATCCTATCAATGCAAGTTGACCACTCAGCTATGAGGTCTGTTAAAATATAAGCTATAGCAACAGTTCTCCCCTTCAGAAGCATTTCGACCCTGCAGACAGAATCGACTTCATAGAAGGCGATTTGATGCTGCCATGCACACATGCACACACACACACACAAATAGAAGCTTATTTGTAAAAATACCTGTGAATAATTTTTATTTTAGTTGTAAGTCTTGGTTGCTGTTTGTTTTTATATTTTCATTTGTGTGTGTGTCCATGCCATGCTTTGTTTTCTCTGCAGATGGCTTGCCTGTCTGTGAAAAACTGGTCCACTCAAGGACATTGCTGACTGTTTTTAATGAGGCCAAGGTCACAGCTTCAATTCCCATTTGGCCAGTCAGCTTTGCTCTCTGCTCCCTTTCATAGCCACAGGCTGCTCCCTATTCATCTCATCCAAGCTGTCTCCCTGGGATGGGAGGCTGGTGCACAGGGCAGATTATCGGGGCTGGTCCACAACTTGCAGGCCAAGCACATGGCAGCCTAGAGAAATGGTGGCTGTGATCACTCACTGGGTTGTTCTTTGTCTTCATGTGATCCCTACTTCTTAAACTTCCCTGTGCTGTGTCCCTGCAGAAATCCATCTGGGGCTCTGTTTCTCTTACCTAGCAGACGAGATCATTTCAGCATCCCTTCTCTTTGCTGCCAGCATAGACTCCTGAGACCCAATTAGTACCACTACTTTTTGTCTTCTGGAGGTATTATGTCTTTGGTTTCTTACATTTTCAGCCCTTGAGTCTGCTGACAAAGAATCTGCTAATAAGAGCTAACATTTATTGAGCACTTACCACGTGCCAAGATCCTCTGTGTGAGTTATCTCCTTTCATCATCAAAGTAATCCAAGAGGTAGAACCCAATATTCCTTTTCCCTATGAGGACCAAAGTTTAGAGCAGTTACACTGCCGGTCATACCCAGTCAGTGTTAGGATTCAACCCTGCTGTCTGCTTCCAGATCCTGTGCTCCTTAGCCATTGTGTTATGGGACTTGCCTGCAATCGTGACATGCTGTACAGAATAGCTAACAACTGGGCAATTACTGCAGATCCACGCTGCTTTGAATTCTTACCTAATTTGGAGGGATGCTCCTAGATTGTGTCACTCTTCTTGGAGCTAGATCCAAGATGACCACCTGGCAAACTATGCTAATTGGACATGCTCTTTCTGGGCCAGGTGTTAAACCTTATTTCTATGCACTGTCCGCATTTCTTTGTTGAGTCACATGCCACTGAGAATAAGTGGACTATTGGCTGGACCTAAGAAATATTTGATTGTACAGAGATGCTTGAGCATGATAGTACTGGTGACCACATGAAACCTGCGTTTGAGGAAGCTTTTGGTCCAGTTGTACTCTCTCCAAATGTCGGTGTGTACTAGACCGTATTTTTGGCTGTGGTTTTCAAATGCTGAAAGAAAACCCACGTTGAAGTCCAAACATAGAATTCTTCCCCCACCCCTTATCATGAACATAAGGTTCTAGTGGCCTAAAAAGTAGTATGATGTAACATCAGTGCTTGCTTTTTAAAAGTGCACTCGTATTTCTTATCTTTCTGTCAACTTTGAAATACCCAACAAATTTTTGTGCATAATAATTCAAGCTGAAGATCAACATATATTATCTGGAAAAAAAAACAAAGGAAAGCTTAATACTTCTCATTGTTCATCATAAAAGTAAATACAGAAAGCCTACTATATCCTATCTCAAGGATACAAAGTTTTGTATGCTCTGATTATTCTCTGAACACTTGAGGTTTTTACAGGTTGGCTACTATTTGGTACTGTTTCCCTTCTAGTTTTTAAATTGATCTGACTGATTCTTGACCTTGAACTTTTCTAGATGATGTCCACATTTCCCATCACCCACATCTTCCAAAGAATTACTGGGTTTTTGCTTTTAATCAACCGGGGTAAAATTCACTAAGCCCTCTTATTTTGGAATAAATACCTTTAGGCTCAGACAATTTGAGTGAAATCAGCTTTATTAAATAACTTTGAGTCATTTCCTTCCCTATTCTGGCATTCCCGATCTGCCAACACACGTGGGTGGTACACAGTCTGTGAAACTGAATACAGATTGACCCTTTTTATAGATTGTTTTAAAAACATAAAACCCAATAACCAACCCTAACTGCTTCATCTTTAAAGTGTCCTCTTTAACTAGATGCCCGTCTTTGTCAGTGAGTCAGTGTTTACCTCGGTTTTTTCTATCTGATAGAATTAAATAATGCTTACCCTATTCCAATTCATCCCTGTTTAAAAATAGTCTATTTTGGGCTTGCTTTCTACAGGTGAATTTTATTTTCCTCATTTCTTAAGTGACCTGGTTTAGTTTCCTAGTTTTGTAGCTTTCTATTATGTTGGTGCAGGTTCTATCTAGTTTTAGCCAAATTGATTCTTTTTCTTACCTTCTCTTTTTCTCTTGTGTTTTGAAATTCTCTCCATAAGTGGCATCCAACTCCTTTGGCTACTTGAATTTGGGGGCCAGTGGGGGGGCTGTTTTGTTTTGTTTTCTTTTCAATTTCTCTATTTAATCTCCTTCTACCTCTCTGAATTCATTTCATCTAACTTTTTTGAAATGCATTACCCCTATCTGGCCGATTTTCCTTCTTTCTTAGAATCAGACAGGTGTGGCAATACCACTGATTACTTGGATGGCCTTAGAACAACTTTTTTTAACCTTACTGCACCTCTATTTCCCATCTGGAGAATGAAGATAATAATATCGATTTTAGTGGGTTGTTATGTCTATTATATAAATTAATGACTGCCCACTGCTTAAATACAGTGTATGCTTTAGTTAATGTTAGCACCATTGTTATTTATGAGAACTAGTGAATAGAGTTGTCTTGGCAAGTTGGCTTCTCATCTTATCTTTTATCCTCCTTTCTTGCCTTCCACAACACCCCTACCATGACCACCAAATGGAGGAAGACGGAGGTTCAAACTCAGGGTCCACAAATCCTTATTTGAATATCTGCTATAAAATAGATGTTGGCCCACTCAAGTGAGACACCCCTATAACCCTGTTTATTGCAGGCCTCCTCTTTGTACTGCTTGTGAACTCAAGTACTTTCCCATCCACCGATAGGAGCTAATGATTTGTATAGAGGTGAAAACCTACATTCACTGAAAAGATTGGAGTTAATAATAGAGATCTAAATGGCACCCAATTGATTGATTTGGTAATAACTCCTTCCTGCTAGTAATAAATCTTGTTTATTTCCTCCTTTCATCTTAATCCAGAAACGTTCTCTTGTGTTTGTGTATGTCATGGTGTCCTACCCTCAAATTACCTTTAGTGCCCCATTTCCTCATCCCCTCCATGGCATTCCTAAGCCATCATCCAGGTCTAAGCAGTGTTTGCTGCCCTACCTTGTCTGAGGGACACCTGCCACGTGAAAACATAGCCATGCGTATCCACATCTTTCTCGCACTTTCCAGTGCTCCTGGCTTCTCTAATTTTAGGGACCTATTTGAGGTCCTGTCCTCTTTGGACACATTTTCCAATAAAGAAGATGCAAGAAACCCTAATACAGACCATCTGTAAATTCCCTGAGATAAAAAAAGAACAGCTTTGAAGAGTTTTGACAGCCAAATGTCCCTCTAGATAACTTTACTAAGTGTTTAGTTTCTATGGGGGAGACATAGATGCCTGAGACTTACTCCTTGTCAAAGAAGAGTTTATAACATAGTAAGGAATTAGAAATAAAAATAAATTGCTAATCAAGGCAGGCTGTGAACACTACTGTAATAGAGGAATCCTCACAGTAAGATGGAAAAGGGAATTAATTTCATCAGAGAAAATCTTGGAATGCTTCATGAAAGAGGTGAGAGTTCAAGGATGGATTAAAATTTGACAAACTTCAATACAGCAACCACCAAGGATAGTATTCCAGACAAGGGCTACAACCAGAGCACTAACAGCTTTCCCCTCAGTGTGTGTGTGCATGTGGACATGTGTGTTTGAGGGTGAGGGAAGGAATTGTAGAGGGAACTACATGCCTGGGAAGATTGGTTACAGCCATATTTTTAAGGCTGTAAAAGCCGCAAAAATGTTATTTTCACTCTAAACATGCCAAAGAAATTATATTGCGGAGGGAGAGAGAGAAATGGGAAATGGTGTGTTTAGATCTTGTTGCTGTCTGATTAAGCACACCTTTGGAAGAAGAGAGCTTGTTATTATCTATCAAAATCTCTCTGGTGAAACCGGTGTGTCTGTCAATGAGATCCCACCCAATTTGGGGCCCTGCACACAGTTCCGTCCCTCACAGCAGTGACCTTTCTTTAAAAGGCAAACCTGGCCTGACATCACTGATGTTTTGAATTCAGCATTCAGAGCTTCAGAGGAATTTCTTTCTGAAGGAAAGAGTCATCCCTAAAGTGACAGCCCCCTGCTTGCTGCAGAGAAGGAGACAGGTTTTTGTGATAATCTGTGGTGAGGGCAATTTCAGAGAAGAGAAATGATCTGTTGGGTAAAAGCACAATTTCTCTTCAAATCTTCTTCAAGGGGAGTCAGAACAAGCAAGAAACCCAAATGGTTTCTATTTTACTTTGTGAGGGAAAGAAGCATATAAGGAGATTTATAGGCACCAGAACATACCTATTTGACTATTAGTTAGACAAAATGGCCAGAATTTCTTGCATTCTAGTGAAAGCCCAAATCCTGCTAAAGTAAGCGACTTGACAGCAATGATTGTATTACTGCACGTCATTTCCACGGTGATTTATTATACATCATCCCATTTAATCTTCCTAGCGCCTGTAGGAAGGATTATCATAATGTTATCGCCGGGGAAGCTGTAGCCAGCGAGGCTGATGGCTTTCCCAAGATCACACAGGTCAGAAAATGCAGAAAAAAGACTCTAATTGAATCACCCAGGTCTAGTGCCCTTTGCATTTCAAAGCTACTTCTTTAGGGACCATTTTCTTCCTGTTTAAAAAGGAAGGACTGGACAAGGACAATTCCCTCAGAGGTTCCTTAAAAACCAGAAAAGTTTGTGTTTGTGATTCACAGTGAAAAGCTGGTGCAAAGCCTTCTTTCTTGCAGAACCAATGTAGGGAAAAAAGACAGAGGGTGCTTGGGCCTAGGGGGGTGTCCCTCACTGTCCCACCCTCATGCTGCTTTCTACTTGACCTCACAACCATCGTCGTCGACACCCACCTGGAAAATGCTCACCCTTCACCCCTTCTATCCTGAGCCCCAGCTCTTCCACACCCTTTGTTGCCACCATGTTTTTAAAAACACATTTATTTTTTGCTACCGTATTTAAAAAACACATCATGTTTATTTTATTTTACGTGGAGAATTTACTTTAAAGTACAAAATATGTTCCTATTTTTCTCTTTCAGCCATAAGCTCACAAACTAAAATATGCTAAATCAAAGCCCTGAATGATTAATTGTAACTATGCAGCATACTCTATGAGGGGAAAAGACATTTTAAGTAAAAAATAATAAAGAGACAGG
>CAUYPO010110312.1:0-70711 GCA_963574435.1 Cheirogaleus major
TCTCGTGGACCTCCTGCTCCCCCTGGCATTTAGGCCATGCCATCCTCTTGCCTGATGCTTCCTAACAGTGAAACCGCCCTTGCAAATTAATAAAAAGGGGTGCAAGGCGAGAACGGTGGTAAGGGCCTATCCAAAAGTAAGGCACAGGCTTAGCTAAAAATAATGATAATCATTAGCCACTGTCCCCCAGTTTCCTTCTCTATAATTGCCACTTTGGAGCCACATAGCTGGTGGTCATAAAGATCCTTAGGTTTCTCTGTAGATAACATCATTTTGAAACCTAGGGGTAATTTCTGAGATATCTTCCAGGTCTCACATTCCAGTGGAAAGGCTGACCCACCCAGACTAGTGGCCCATACCCAGGAACTGACTCAACTGGTCTTGTGATCCCCACCCAAGAACCTGGTCAGCAAAGAAGACAGTTTCTACAACCCTATGGTCCCACCCTGAGCCCAGCCAATTAGCAGATTCAATTGCCTATGCCAAACTGTCTTTAAAAACCCTGTCTCCCAATTTCTCAGGGAGGCAGATTTGAGAAATTTCTCCTGTCTCCTCCCTCTCCTGCTTAGCGCTTTGCCGAATAAAGTCTTTCTCTGCCAGTAAAATCTGCTGACTCAGTCAGTGTATTGGCTTCTTGGGCAGCAACAAGAGTATAAGTTGGAAAGATCTTTTTGTGGAGCAATTTGGCAAAACCTATCATAAGTTTAAAAATTTTACTTTCAACAGCGAGCTAGTACACAAAGATATAAACAAAATACCAAGTGTCAGTGGGAATGTAAAGCCATCGGAACACTTACACATTGTTAGTGGTAACATAGGCTGGCACGGCCACTTTGGAAAACAATTTGTCATTATCTGCTACAGCTGAAGATGTGCATGCTTTATGATTCAGCAGTTCCATTCCTGGGCATATGTTCAAGAGCAACTCTTGCACATGTGTTTGTTTATATCCACACTGTTTGTAAGACCAAGAAAGCAAAAAAATGATCCCAATTGTCCATCAGCAGTACAGTAGAGAAACAGGGAAAATGAATGAATGATAGCTACACACAACGACATGAATGATCTCAGGAACATTGTGTTGTGAGGAAAAAGCAATTTGCAGAATAATATATACAGTATGATTCTGAAGAGTACCAGAATATGCCACCCCAAAATATACCTCTTTAGCATATGAATTATTTTGAGCTAAAGGCAATTGAGAAACAACAGACACAGATAAAGCTCTTCACCTCCCCCTTAAAATACAGTATAAAATTCCCCTTTTGTAAAGGAAATTTACATTCACCGAAGGTGTCTCTTTACCAGCAAGAGAGCTACTTACAGATACAACTCTTATCACCTGAAAGACTCTTACCTGCATAATGAGATAGCCCTTGTTTACCATGCATTCCCCCCACCTTTCCAGACCTGGCCTCCCCCACCCAGAAGCCCCAAACCCCATTCCTTTGCTAAGCCTACGATGGTATATAGGCCTCAACCATCTAGCCACCTCCTTGAGTCTCATTTCTTAGTGAAACTTGTGAACTGAAATGCTCACCCCCTCACCGGCTGACTGAACGGACCCCCTCGTGGCCAAAAGAATATCCTAAAGCAAAATTGCCTGCCTTGAGGAGGGAGGTCAGACGTGCCTTATCATGCCCCCCTCCCTTCTTGGGGACTTCCTCTGTAACCCATTAACAGGCCTAAGGGTATGCAAGACAAACCTGCAGGTCCTCAATTTATACAACAAATCTATGTCCGGTGGCTTATCTCTGAGAACAGCTCCTTATGTTAAAACATTCCAAGCCTTTGGACAAAGCTTCATGTCTTTAACCAATTACAATCCAAAGAATCTTTAAACCCACCTATAACCTGTAAACCCCCACTTTGAGATGTCCCACCTTTTTGGGCCAAACCAATGTATGCCTCCCACATATTGATTTATGACTTTACCTGTAACCCCTGCCTCCCTGAAATGTATAAAAACCAAACTGTAACCCAGCTACATTGAGTCCACTTGTCCAAGGCCTCCTGGGAGTGGCTCCGCGCCATGCCTCAAATTTGGCTCAGAATAAATATCTTTAAAATTATTTTACAGAGTTTGGCTTTTTTCCGTTGACAAACTCTTGTAAGAATGTAATTAAAACTTTGTTTTCTCTCTTATTACTTTGTCTTTTTTCAATTCAATTTGCATGCCCAGCCTACAGGGAGGATACAGGAATAATATATTTTTTCTTCCTCTCCAATTCCATTTGTATAAAGTTCAAAAGCATGCAAAACTAATTGGGCAGTGGCTCACGCCTGTGAGCCTAGCACTTTGGGAGGCCAAGATGGGAGGATCACTTGAGGCCAGGAGTTCAGGACCACCCTTGACAACATAGTGAGACCCTGTCTCTATAAAAAATAGAAAAACTAGCTGGGCTTAGCGGCATGTGCCTGTAGTCCCAACTACTCAGGAGGCTGAGGCAGGAGGATCCCTTGAGCCTAGGAGTTTGAGGTGGCAGTGAGCTGTGATGATGCCACTGCACTCCAGCCTGGGCACTCTAGCGGGGGGACAGAGTGAGACCTTGTCATTAAAAACAAAAACTAATTGCTTGGGGAAACAAATATATGTGATTGTAGAGGCAAAGGGAACTTTCTACCCTCTGAAGGTTTGAAAATTCAGGTCTCTGGAATAAATGAACTGTAGGTAGATTAACAGGAGAAAAGGCATACAAGTGTATTATGTGCACGTGTGCATGGGAGCCACTCGAAATATGAAACTTAAAGAAGCAAACTGAAGCGTTAATACCATACAGAAAAAAAGATGGGGTAGGAGGGTCCTGAAGGCTGGTGGTGACAAGCTGGGGGAGGGTGAAGGGAGAAACGCCCTGCCCTGCCAACAAAAGGTGTCTTCTTATGCAGATACTGGTAGCCCGTGGGAAAAGTGTGTCAGATTGAAATGTTAAGACCCTTAGTCTCTTTTCCTGAGACTTAATCTTCCCTGGCTGCTGACTGCATTCCTTCTGGAAGAACTTCCCCTGATCAGATAAGGGAAGGTCGGGGCAAGCCCTTCCTGGCAGCTGCTGCTCCCCAGGTGCTCTCAGTTTGAAGTCCAGCTGCAGTATGTTTTGGGGTTTTCTGAGCCCCACATGATAAAGCTAAAAGCAAAGTAACAATAGACATAAATTCAGGACTGTGGTTACCTCAGAGGGAGAAGGAGGAAGACGGGGTTGGTTAATGATAATGTTTGGGTTTTTTTTCCTTAAACTTGGTGGTAAATTAAGAGGTATTTGGTTGTAAATGTGTTTCTTTTTACTTAGTAAATATTTTTATGTTCAGTCAATGTTTGATAACACCAATTTAAAGAACTTAAATGTCTGAAAACAGTTATAGGTCAACTTGAGTGATTTTATTTATATGAAACTCTATACCTATTATGTGTATAAACAGTAATGAATCATTGTATTACTTAGTGATTGAATTTGTACTGATTTTGCTCTCCTCATTTTACTTTCATTTTTTTGTTCTTATAAAGGACATATGTATGCTCTTTTTTATAAACACAATAAAACTTTTTTTTTTAAAAAAGATAACTATTAGGATGTGCATAACAGTTTTATATATACAACATATTGTGTAAGAAAGACTTAACCTTACCCAAAGTGAGGTCTGGGCTTTGCTTTCAACCCCTAGAAGGTAATCTCTAAGCCTTTGGAATTTTCTGCCTGATCAGAGTGTCTTTGTTTATTTGGGGGCCTTGAGCCATGCCAGATAGTCTATGATTGAAACCATTCTTTATAAAATTAATAAAAGGTCATAAGGTAGGAACTGTAGCAGAGGCCTGCACTCTGCAAAGGTATAGGCATAGTTAAAACGTATATATGAAACCAGCCATTGTTTCCTAGCTTGCTTTCCTATAATTGCTTACTACTCAGGAGTCACATAGCGGATGGTCATAAAGATTCTTAGCTTTCTTCATTGCTCCCATAGATAACATCACCCTTGTGAATCCTAAGGCTGGTCTCTGACGTATCTTCCAGACTCTGCATTATGGATGACCAACAGATCCAACCAGACCAGTGGCACATACCACATAACTCAACTGGTCTTGTGACCTGGGAACTGACTTGCCACAGGAAGACAATTTCTGCTTCCCGACCCTATGAGTTCATCCCCATCCAACTTGCAGACCCAATCCCTAGCCCTTTACCCACCAAGCTATCTTTAAAAATGTTGGCCCCAAAATTCTTGGGGAGACAGATTTGAGAAAATCTTCCCCTCTCCTCACATGGAGCCATGCGCTATTAAACTCCTTCTCCACTGTAACCCTTATTGTCTCAGTGTATTGGCTTCCTCTTGAGCATCAGGCAATGAACCTGGTTGGGCAGTAATATAACAATGATTTATGGTAGGGCCCTTGGGGTGCATGGTGTCAACCTCCAGAGAGGCTGGAGGCTAAGGTCAGCCAGATAGGCAGTCAATTGTCTATGTGACCACGCCCCAATAAAAACTCTAGACACCAAACATACTCCATGTGTATTATTACATTTTTGCTAGGAGGAATCAGGGCTGTTCAAGACTCCACAGGAAGAGGACAAGTAGAAGCTTCACACTCAGAACTCTCCTGGACTGTGCCCCCTGCACTTCTTCCTCTGGTTCATGTTAACTTGTATCCTTCAATGTCAGAACCCATAACCACAAGTAGCGCAGCTTTCAGTGAGTTCTGTGAGTCCTTCTAGTGAATTATTGTAACTGAGAGTAGTGTTGGGGACCCCTGAACTGCCTATTTGTGTCAGAAGTGAGGATGATCTTCAGGACACCTGAATTTTGGAGTTGGTATTAGACGTGGAATTTGCTAGAATGACCCTGACTCACTGAAACATGTGGTTTGGGAAGGGGAAAGATGAGAAGGAAATAGCTGAGGAAGTTTGATTCCTGGATGGCCACTGGATCATCTAAGATACGGAACTGTAGATGTGCTGCAGTCAGTTACTGGAGAGAAAAGCTACCAGTGGAATTTAGAAATGATGGATCCAACTTCCAAGAAGTTGGCTCGCTTAATGTATAAGGAAATGCAAAGTAGCAAGAAACTAGCTAAATTTATAATCACTTGGTTATTGTTGTCCGTAGTAAAGTGAAAGAAATGGACAGTGTTTGGGATGGTTTCTGACACTGAGTCCAAGCCTACACTCTATCTAGTCTGAGCTATAGCCACTGGCCTCAGGGCTGCTACCAAAGGAAAAACTTAAGCTGAAACAACAGATAGTTGAGAATATTTGAGTGATTTGCAAGAGCATGGGGAAAGACATAGGTGAGAGTCAAGGGACTCAGAAATCTCAGTCCTTAATAGTTATTAAGAAAAGGGATATATAAAGTGAACATTGATGTGGTCAAAACCAAAGTCATAATGCAGCACTATTGGAGGGCAAGTGGACCAATAGGAGCCCCAACATTGAAGGTCCTCAACCAAATCTGCTTTATTTACCCTAATTTGGAGGAATTTAAAAAGCCAGAAGGCAAAGATGGCAATGAAAAACCTGACGTTAAGTCACCTGGAGAAATAGTCTCACAAACTAATCAGTATAAGGACTGAAATAGGGCTGGGATACCTTGGCCCAACTACCAGCTGAGGATCCAGGGTCATAGGTATATGAGTAGATAAAATGATCAGGGGATGGAGAAGAGACCTTTCTGGGACTTCTTGACCAATATATTATGGTTCCAAAACCTGTTGGTAAAGTCCTAATGGGACCTAGAGTTAGACTGGGAGTATATGGGAATGCAATGCTTCATGAGATTAAAGTGACAATCTGGATAAAAGATAAAAATGGAAATGTTTGAACATACATGGTGAAGTGGTTGTGCCTCCCTTACCTAAATGTATTATGGGATGGATATTGTATCTGATTTGAGGGTACTTCCCCTACCTAGTATGGTAAAATAGAAGGCACATAAATTTGCCCATCAATCAATATTGATTAGACATGCTAAATGGGAACCAATAAGGTTGCCTAAGCCTACAAAGGTTGTCAATGAGAAGCAGTATAGCATGCCTGGTGGACAAAAAGAGATTACCATTCTAGTCACTCAGTGACACATTAGAAACCCATATCTGGTCAGTTTATTTGGATTTTGGAGGATACATATTCCACATCTGGCAATATTTCTAGCTTCTAGTTTTATGGTCATAAAACTACCCAAAGAAGGTTGTATGGGAATGGGGGCTTGAACAGACACAGGCTATGTCCGAATTGTACAAGGTGGTCATTTCTCTATGCCTCCCTATGGTCTATGCTCAGATTTGACTTTGGAAGTGTTTACAATACACACTTATATAGACTAGAGCTTAGACAAAGGTGATAACCACTAGGATTTTAGACCAGAAAATTTCCATTTGAGAGATTATTACTAGCTTACTATTAGACTTTAACTGAGACTTCCCCTACGACTGAAGGACAGAAAATAATTCTGAAACCTGAAATAACCATATTCCTTGAGTCATGTCAGAGAAACACTCTAAAAAGTTAGGAAGTCCTAAAAGAGTTCCCTAATAAAATGGAAATGGTTTGGACATACACGTGGTACTGGGGGAACGCAAAGAAGTACTCAACATACTCACAAGCAGACAGACTCTTTCAGACACTGTGATCACTTGGGTGCTGTCCATTAACAGCTTTCTGTTAACCAACACAGGGCTGCTTGGTTTATGGATGGCAGTCCCAGCGTGAACAGACAGCATCCTATATGGAAGGCTGCCACTCCAGTTAAAGAAGGTACAAACCAATCGGCTCAGTGGGTTGAACTGCATGCCATTTTGCCCTCTGTCAGTTTTACTGACTCATGGGTGGTAGCTAATGGCTTGACCTCATGGTCTCATGGTCAGGCAGACGGGCGGTGGAAACTAGACTATTACAGGGATGCCCATATGGGGCAAAACCTTGTGGAAATCGCTATAGGAACATAACAGATGCATTAAAGTAAGGCATGTCAATGCCCATCGGATGACCCTCCTTCCAGGATCAGAGGTTGGCTGGAACTGGAAAGTGGGTGTCCTAATGCACTCACTTGAAGTGGCCGCCGGGGCCCATGACATAAGTGGAAATGGGGGAGCAGGGGGCTTGCAGAGAGGGGCTGAATCTAGACATACTCCTCTCGTGCCTTCTAGGCATAAAATAAACTTATCCTCTTTTCTGGGGAAGAGGTGAGAGAGGACACTGGTACCACTGTACCACTCACTCTTCCCCATCTCACCTCCACTTTCATTTCTCCTACCTGCTGCAGTGGCCCAGGGCCCAGTGCTACAACGGTGGGTGCTAGAAGCGAGGAGAATCCCTGAGCAAAAACCTGTAACTGCTCCTTTAAACCCTTTCTGCCAAGGGCCTGATGGGTTGAACTCTACCTTCACCCCATCTTACAAATCTGGGATTGACAGTGAATGCACCTTGTGATCTAAATAGCCCACTAGTTCTGTCTCTATGCACCCTACCCTGTATGGGGGGAGCGGGGAGAGGTGAAGGCGCTTGCTGGACCAGTACTGCTGCCAGCACTATGAACCAGCACAGTGGTCAGACGTGATGTTTCTTCCAAAGGAGGGAAAGTTTGGGTGAAAACAATGATACATGGCGAGAAGGAGGAATAGTAGCTGAGGGTAATGAATGAATAGTGGGTTATGCAATGATGGAAATCTAATATTACATTGATCCCTCGAGGGAGGCTCAGAGCAAGAGATTATATCATCTTTTAGCTCAATTATACCAGATTCCTGGAAGGAGGAAGGTGCTAGGACCACTTCTGCTTTTGGAACCTGACAAAGTAGAATGTTAGTCTGCAAACCCGAGTGGAATCACTCCAGGAGGCATTTTGGTCACATGATGGAATGATGAACTGGACCAACTGTCAGTGAGTGGGGCTCTAGTAACATGCAGTATCTTTTGATTCTTATTTTTCAGGTTACATCTCATGGCGTATTGTGCTACGATGTAACACTGCATTGTCGGTAGGATTATCACACTGATAGTGATGGTCAGATGCACTGGGAGATTGAGTGCAAGTCTCATTAGGATATCATAATGATGGGAAATGACTGGTTTGAGGAAAAACTGGATTTAGTTAACCATCAGCTAATTTTTATGCTAAATAATTTTCCACACATTTACCAGAGATTCAAGTAGTGGTAGATTAAGGAGGTAATGAGTAATCAAATTAGTACCAAAATATGAAAATGCAGGTAATGGCTTTATAGGATAATTTAATGTTTCTTTAAATCTTTCCCTACCCCACACAGGTTCCTCCAAACGTTAGGCATCCTCATCCTGATACTATTACTACATCTGTCATAGAAATGCCACACTAAATATAGTTGCTGAGACAAATATGGCCATTTTCTGTGAGAGAACCTTGGTCAAAGGTCAGGAGATGGCTTGTATAATAAAGAATTAACTTTCCCCAAAGAGAGTTCTGGCCTTTGCCCTCAGCCCCTGGGAGGTAATCTTTAAGCCATGGGAATGTCCTACGTGATGAGTGACTTTGAGCCATGCCAGATGGTCCATGCTAACAATGGTTTGTGATTTGGGGCCTCATGGCTGCGCCTCTGGAGGGGCTGGTGGCTGAGGTCAGCCATGCAGATGGTCAGTACTGTGACTTGGTCTCTGTGACCAAGTCTCAATAAAAACTCTGGACACAAGGCTCAAGTGAACTTCCCTGGTTATTAATACTACAAGTGTATTGTCATATATTATTTCCAGAAAATGCATCTACACAGATGCTCCTCAACTTATGATGGGGTTATGGTTTCAACTATGTATTGCGTTCTCACCATCAGGAAGTCAAAAAATCTTAAGTTGAACCATCGTTAAGCTGGGGACCATCTGTATATATATCTCTAATTGGTTCTGTTTCCCTGGAGATCCCTGACTAATATACTCCCCAAGCCTTAGGCATTCAGAGCCTACAGAGCTTCAAGATCTGGCCCTTTTTTCCATTTTACTCAGTGGGGGAAAAAAAAGATCTGGCCCCAGTTTACTGCTGCTGCCCCTGCATACTCTGTCCCCTGACATGGCACTACTCACAAGTCAAAGGCCACAACACTCCACCCACCTCCAGATCCAGGCAGTGGCTTCTGTCAAGAACAACCTTCCCATTACCCCCTTTCTTTCCCAGCCCACTGGCCTTTCAGGCTTGGCACAGATTTCTTTTTTTTTTTTTTTTTTTTTTTGAGACAGAGTCTCACTCTGTCACTCTGGGTGGAGTGCAGTGGTGTCATTGTAGCTCACTGCAACCTCCAACTCCTGGGTTCAAGTGATCCTCCTGCCTCAGCCTCCCAAGTAGCTGGGACTACAGGTGTGGGCCACCATGCCAAGCTAATTTTTCTATTTTTAGTACATACAGGGGTCTTGCTTTTGCTCAGGCTGGTCTCGAACTCCTGAGCTCAAGCAATTCTCCTGCCTCAGCCTCCTAGAGTGCTAGGATTACAGGCATGAGCCACCACTCCGAGCCCAGTCTTAGCATAGATATTAGCTCCTCTGGGAAACTTGGGATAAAACCCACCTTCAAAAAATACTGGATTAGGTACCCCTTGTGTGTTTTCCCAAAGCAACCTGTACTCTCCCCTTCACAGGAATTAGCACACTCTAGTGTGGTTACTTATTTTCTTGTCTGTGTCCGTAACTCCCCCACAATCCTTCCCTATAAAACCATTTGGGGCCTAGCATGGGGGCTCATACCTGTAATCCCAGCATTTTGGGAGGCTGAGGCAGGAAGATTGCTTGAGGCCAGGAGTTCAAGATCTGCCTGGGCAACATAGCAAGACCTTGTCTCTATAAGAAAAAAAATTAGCTGGGCGTGTTGGCATGTGCCTATAGTCCCAGCTATCAGTAGGCCAAAGCACATGGATCACTTGAGCCCAGGAGTTTGAGGTTACAGTGAGCTGTGATCACACCACTGTACTCGAGAGACTCCACACATACTGCCCCACAGTGCTGGGAGAAGTAAATGCCGTCTGCATGACACCACTGGAAACACACACCTGGAGCTCACCTTGACGCTGCCCTCTGCGCATTTCCCATTGCTGACTGTAATCTGCATTCTTTCACTGTAATAAGCCATAATAAAGAGTGCAACAGCTTTATTTCTGAGATCTGGGAGTCCTTCTAGTGAATTACTGAAACTGAGCAAGTCTTGGGGACCTGCCAGTGGCAGCAAGAATGTGCATAGACACATTAGTCACTATTGCCAAAACCTAGAAACAACTGAAATAGCCATCAACTACAATAGATAAATTGTGGTACATTCATACAAAGGAATACCCTACAGCAAGAAAATTAACTACAACTACACGCAATATTGATATATCTCTCAAACATAATATTGAGCAAAAGAAGCCAAATAAAGGAGTAGATAGTATATGATTTTATTTATATAAGGTTCAAAAACGAATCTATAGTGATAGAAGTCAGAATGAGGTTACCTTTGGAATGGGGTACTGGCTGGGAGAAGGCACAGGGGTGCTCGGCGTATATAATACTCCGGTTTCAGATCTGGGTGGTGGTTACATTGGTGCATTCACTCTGAAAACCTCAAGGTTGACACTTACCATGCGTGCATTTTCCTGTATGTACATTATACCTCAACAAAAGCTTACTCCCTACACACCTATTATAATGGCAAAGAAAGAATGAAACAGAGAGAGAGAAGAAGGGGGAGGGGGAAGGAAGCTAAGAGCTGGCAAGGATGTAGAGTAACTGTGACTCTCAGGCTGCTCTCTGGAATGCATGGTGCTATCAGCACTTTCGAGAACAGTTTGGCAGTTCCTTTTAAAGTTAAACATTCTCTTACCATCTGACCCAGTAATCCCATCCCAAGCAGTTACCCAAAGCAGGGGTCCTCAAACTACGGCCCGCGGGCCACATGTGGCCCACCGAGGACATTTATCCGGCCCGCCGGGTGTTTTTGCCACTGCTGCCTGTCCTGCTTAGCAGCCGGCTCGTCCCAGGCCCACAGTGCGCACTCTCCAACGGTCTGAGGGACAGTGAACTGGCCCCTGTTTAAAAAGTTTGAGGACCCCTGCAAGGGAAACGAAACTTATATTCACACAAAAACCTGTATACAAATATGCAGCTTTACTCATTATCTTCAAAAAACTGGAAGAACTCACATGTCCTTCAACAGGTGAATGTTAAACTATGACACCTCCACATAATGGAACAGTTACACTACTCAGCGCTAAAAACGAGTGAGCTGTTGGCACACTCACTAACTTGGGTGAGTCTTGTGCACGATGTTACATGAAAGAAGTCAGACCCAAAAGACTACACACTGTAGGGTTCAATTTATGCGAATTTATATTCAATTCATTATATTTATATGGAAAATTTGTGAGAAAAAGCTTCATGGAAATGTGTGTATTTAAGCTGGAATATGAATGATACCTGGGCAGTTACTATCTTGAAGAACTAATTGCCAAACCCAGATTCATGGGAGCAAGTATCAGAGAGGATCCTATTTCTCCACTTTTGCTCTAGCGCCTCCCACCAAGCCACAAACCAACCAGGATCTAAGAGTCTCTTAGTCCAATCTGCTGTGTGACAACACCCTTGGGAAATAGTCACACGGCCTCTGCCTGAGAAATAGTTCCAGCCCAGGACACATGGGGCTTAGAGAATAAGAATCCTCAGGTCTTCAATACTCCACCACAGTGTTTGTCTTTTCAGAAGAAGAAGGAAAAACCTGTTAACAATAAAAGCTAACACTTACACACTCTGTTCTTAACTTCGCACATAAGTAGATAATCAATCCTTACAACAACCCTATGAGGTAGGTAGTTTTATAAACAATAGCATTTTACAGATGGGGAACTGAAGTACAGAGGGTTTAGGGAACTTGCTCAGGGCACAGAATCAATCAGTGGTGGAGGCAGAATTCAAATCTGAGCAGCGTGGCCCCCGAGGCATGTTTCTAACCACCAAGGGGTGGTCCCTCCCCATGCACAGCTGGGTGGGGGTGCGGTGGCTAGCGTGTCCTAACTCAGTGTCTTTCAAAGTATAGACTGCAGCTCCCTAGTGGTGTGGAATCAATATAATGGGTTGTGGCCAGCTTTTAGAAAGTAGAACACAAGTCAATATATTTTGGGATGGGATGAGATGGAATGGAAAATATCAGAGTACCTTCCATGCACATGTGCTGAGTCACTATAGAGGTTGCATTTATTACTTTGGGTCAAGATCTGAAAAGTTTAGAGTCACTGACCAAGTCTACCCTCAGAGGGTAAAAGCTCAAGATGTCCTAAAGTGTGAAGTCCAGGCCAACCTTCCTCCAAGAATGTCAGGCCTCCCCCATTACATACCCAGTGGTCCCCTAATGCTTTTGAGAGTCTTGGGGGCAGAGTCCTATTACTTTAGGCCACTGACGACTGCAGCTGGGAGTAGTTCGTGTTCAAAATGAGAAGGTTAAGCTAAGCTTCCAGCTTTCATTCTCTGAAACAGAAAAATGTGGATTCTCTGCAGTCTCCAGGTGCATGTTATACCTAGCAGGGAAGCTCCAGCTGAAATGGCTAGAGCCCTTTGCATCCAAGTGCTTTAAATTCCCTGTCTTCTCACAATGAGACGTGGTAGAAATACAGGTGATAATATAGGCGACAAGGGACCAGTATCACTGAGCACCGTGGTCCTGTTCCCTGGGCACCAGGCAGCTCAGGTATGCAGGAGAGAGGGGCAATGTCTGCAGAGGCACATGCAGGGTGCAGGAAGAGGACGTGCTGCCTGTCCCAGCATGTCCTAGCTCTCACACGGGCTCCAGCAGCTGCCAGAAATAGGGGAAAGTTGTCGTGCTCAGACATGGGATCCTCCTATATCCCGTTGGGTCAGAGCCCAAAGTACCAGCTCTCTAGCTTTCCAGTCTTCCCATGTGCACACACAGGCACCTCCTAGGGCATGTGGCTGTGTCATACCTGGTCCTCAGGAGTGCACGTCCTCCTGGCTTGTGTTTTTCAGGGTGACATTGCTACTTAAATAAACCCTCAAATGTCAATGGCTTCACACAGTAAATGTTCATTCCTGACCCGTGTAGTAGCCCCACGTGGGTGGGTATGCCTACCTGGCATGCACCTTCTACGTGGTGATTCAGAGGCCAGATGCCTTCTGTTCTGTGGCTTCACCTTCCTCTAGGCTCTCTGGGACCTCCAAGTCCTGCGCACCCAGCCTGCAGATGGGGAGGAGTGGAAAAGACACGCCCTGTCTTAAGTTCATTGGCCACTTGACTGGAAAGTAGCCTCCTCCAGGTGCCCAGCAGGGGCTGGGATATACCGTCTCCAGCTGGGCTACTGTTCCCAGCACCCGCTGTCCCCTGCCGTGAGGGCCGTGAGGGCGTCAGGAATCTCTGTCTCTGCTGCACTGACCAAAACCCACCGTGGCCTGTACCTCCCTAGGAATGATTTTGCTATTCTTCCAGAACAATTAGGGTGCCTTCTCCAGCACCTGCCCTTTCCAAGGGAGGCTTTCAATGATTTCCTGTGTATGTCTATCGTAGCTGGCAAGTCTCTTCCTCTAGAAAAAAGCCACAAGTTGAATCTCAAAGCAAGGCCCCCTTTCTGTTTTCTAGGGTACCCAAACGTTAGGAAATAGACAGGAAGGATGTCACTGGTAAATTTAGGAACAGAGGCTGGAGAGGTGGTGGAGAGGAGGAACTTCATGTTTCACTTTATGCCATTTGCATATTTGGTTTAAAAACTAATGAGCGGAAAAAAAAAAACTAATCAGCATTGCTATTTGCATGAAATTCAAGAATAGGCCGAATTGATTATGGTAAAAATCACAATAGTGGCCACCTCTGGGGAAAAGGGGAATGAGGCAGGAATGTTCTCTATCTCGAAGTGGGTGATGGCTACACAGGTGTCTACACAGGTACAAATTAACCATGCTCTATCCTTACAATTAGCATACTTCATGTTCTTTGCTGTATATATGTTATACCTCAGTTTTTAAAAAAAGAGGCCAGGCGTGGTGGCTCATGCCTGTAATCCTAGCACTTTGGGAGGCTGAGGCAGGAGGACCCCTTGAGCTCAAGAGTTGGAGGCTGCAGTGAGCCATGATTGTACCACTGCACTCTAGCCTGGGTGAAAGAGTGAAACCTCGCCTCTAAAAAAAATAAATAAATAAAATTATAAAAAGAAATCTGTTTAAAAAAATTCCCCATCCTACTTCACCTCCAAATTTCCAGTGGCTCCCTCTTGAGAATCCCGTTGGAGACATGGATGATGACAGGCAAAAGGGTCCCCTCCCCTGTGGCTCTCCATAAATTCAGCTCTGACTTGGGTCCATTAGATTCCCCTACAGTTGTAGAAAACTGTACAGAAAGGAGCAGGCCCAGCACGGTCTCAAAGAGCTCCAAGTTGTCACTGAAAAGAGGGGTGACATAGAAGAAAGAACTCAGACTTGGGAGTCAGCCAGCTCTGTGTTCACATTCCCGACCTGCCACTTAACTGCGAGATCCTAGGCTAGAGACTGGAGCTTCCTGAGTTTCCAAGTCTTCCTTTGTAAGCCACTCTGGTGAGGCTGGGGTGAGCGGTGAATGAAATGGCTTCTTTCTCAAAGACTCCTTGATGTGAGCAATGCATGTTGGGTGAGATGGCGCAGGGCAAGCCCTCAACCCACGCCCAGCGTGAAGAAGGAGGCGCTGGCGTTCCTGCCTGTCCCTCCAAAGCCATCAGCAGGGACAGAGGGACAAAGAGGCCAGGAGACGCTCACTTCTCAGCTGCCACAAAGGACCAGCAATGTCTTTGTCAAGTGACAAGTCACCAAGCAGGAAGCAGTTGGACAGAGTGGTTCCAGGTTGTGAACCAAAATCAGTCAGCTCTCCTTACACTCAACTTCTGCATTCGGTCTCTAAGAGACCTGAGCAAGCAACTCAACCTCCCTGTGAGTCGGCTCCTTTCTCTGTAGGGAAAGAACAGTAAGACACCCACTGAGCAAGCCAGAAAATGCCCTTACAGAACTTAGGACAGTGCCGGGCACAGAGTCACAGCTCCACAGATGGCTTTATAATAAGTCCACTGCTTTTTGCAAACATCTCCCTGGTGGTCCTCACATGGCAAAGGCCACCTGTGGGCTGCAGCCTCTCCCTTGTCTGTCTCTGGCAAAGGCTTTTCCTGTCCTGTCGAGGGTGGCTTCTCCACAGCCACAGCCACACCAGCTGTTTTTGT
Organism: Cheirogaleus major; assembly: GCA_963574435.1. Classification (NCBI taxonomy): domain Eukaryota; kingdom Metazoa; phylum Chordata; class Mammalia; order Primates; family Cheirogaleidae; genus Cheirogaleus; species Cheirogaleus major. The sequence goes on from CAUYPO010110312.1 coordinate 15,158, forward strand.
TTTGTTTGTTTTTTATCGTTTGACCAACATTCCTCAACCTCCCCACCTCCCAACCCCTGGTAAGCTCCACTCTGCTCTCTGCTGCTACGAGTTTGACTGCCTTAGATTCCACACATGAGTGAGATCATGCAGCATCTTTCCGTGCCTGGCTTGTTGCACTTAATATAATATCCTCCAGGTTCACTCATACTGTTGCAAATGACGGGATTTCCTTCTTTTTTAAGGCTGAATAGTATTCCACTGTGTATAAACCACATTTTCTTTATCCATTCATCTGTAATGGACACTTAGGTTGATTCCATGTCTTGGCTGTTGTGACTGACACTGCAATGAACGTGGGAGTGCAAATCTCTCTTCCACGTACCCATTTTACTTCCTTTGGCTATATACTCAGACGTGGGATTGCTGGACCATATGGTAGTTCCATTTTTAATTTTTTGAGGAACCTCCATACTGTTTTCCATAATCCCTGTGCTAATTTACATTCCCACCAACAGTGTACAGGGGTTCTCTTCCCCCCACATCCTCGCCAACACTTGTTATCTTCCGTCTTTTTGATAACAGCCGTTCCGATGGGGGTGAGGAGATATCTCACTGTGGTTTTAATTTGCATTTACCTGACGATTAGTGATGTTGAGCATTTTTTCCTGTACCCGTTGGCTGTGCCAGCGGTTTTCCCAGTTACTTCCCACTGCCTGCACTTTTTCCTTCTCTAGCTATTATCGCATCCTTCTTCAGTTGATAAACAGAGCATTAAAAACCATTGGCTCCTTTCCTTTTTCCATCTTGCACAGCTCTGATGTGTCCCCCAAGGAACAGGAGTCCAGGCCCAACTGCAGGATAGGATAAGGAGCAGGAAAATGAATTCTTTTGTTGTAACATTTTGCTCGATGCAGTTTTTCAGGAGGCAAGCCTGCCACTTTCTGCTCCCCGCAGCTTTGTGTCAGGGCTGTGATTTCGGGCCTTTTTAAGGCTACAAATAGGCCTGACCCATCTGGCAAATCTCAAAGTCAACCTTCCTATAGTGTGTCACCATTCTGAACTGGAGTTATTTAAATTCAACCTTCTCCCTGACCTGGAGGAGAACAAACAGCACAGTGTTGCTTTAAGGGTTCAAATGAAGCTCCCAATGCTGGTGATGTAAACAGTAGGGTCCGGGAGAGGAGACGTGTTTTTGCCTAGGCCATTTGCACATTGTTTAATGTACTAGAAGAAGCAATTTGGAAGCACCCTTTGAACCGGAAAGAATGTCCCCAAAGTAAGTTTGTATTTTTAAAAACTCTGTGCTGCCTCCTCCTCATTTGAAATTTCACTGCTCTCTGGGAGGCAGATAAAATCCTTTACCCCACCTGGCACCTTCTTTTTCTTCTTTGCCGTCAAAATCAAACCCCCATTACAGAGTCTGAAAATGCCATATATTTCCTTCCTCCGCCTCTCTTGCAGCCCAGCATGGGCATGTAACCTAATTCCAAGCAAGGGAATCTGGAGAAATATGCAGAGTGGTTCTAAGAAAGGTCTCTTTCCCGATATAAAAGGAGCAAGTGGGAAGAAAGGCCTCCCTTCTTGTTTGTTGGACACGTGTCTGCCGGTGACGCCTTGGGAGCATCTTGCCTTCATCCTTTCTCTTAAACAGGAGGACTTCTTCTCGGGTTGGGCCTGCCTGGCCCTGTGCCCATTCTTAGAAACCTCACTCACATGGCTTCACCTGTGTGATATTGTGACATACATATTTGGTTTCATCCAGAGTTCCTAAAATCCTTGGAATCTCCAGAGTGACAACAGTGTCTTCTGTATGATGATGCGATGCCTGGTGGCTGGGGGCCCCTAGAGAGCTTCGGGATGAGGGCTGGTCACCGGAAAGACCCCGGCTTGGAACTTTCAGCCCCACCACCCAACCTCTGGGGAGATTGGGGTGCTGAAGGTTGAGCTGATCATCAATGGCTAATGATGTAATCAATCACACCTATGTCACGAAGCCTCCATAAAAACCCAAAAGGACAAGGTTTGGATGAGCTTCCCGACAGCTGAACATGTGGAGGTTCCCAGGGAGGGCATGGGAGCTCCGTGTCCCTCCCCCATACCTTGCCCACATATCTCTTCCATCTGGCTCTTCGTCTGTAGTCTTTGTAATATCCTTTATAATAAACCAGTAAATGTAAGTCAGTGTTTCCCCGAGTTCTTGAGCCCCTCTAGCAAATTCATCAAACTCTAGGAGGGGGTCGTGGGAACCCCAATTTATAGCCAGTCAGTGAGAAACACAGGTCACAACCTGGGGCTTGTGATTGGCGTCTGAAGAGGGGGAGAGTCTCGTGGATCTGATGCTGTTTCCAGGTAGATAATGTCAGAATCGCACAAATGCTGTGTTGAGCAGAGAGCAGAGAATAGGAGAAAAAGCACTTTGGGTTTTAATCCCTATCGTTCTAATAACCCGTCACTTCCCTGCCCTTATTTCAGTAATTCAACAAAATGTTTCTTAAGCACCTACTTTGTGCCATGTTCTAGAAGCTAGGACAAGACAGATAAGGTCTCTACTCTCATGAAACTTACAGTCTAGTAGACTTCTCCTAGCACAATATCCTTAATTGTCTCCACTGGACACTTCTGTTTCATGTCCCAACCATTTCTGACACAACACATCTAAAGTCAAACTCACTCTCTTTGCTCCAAAACTGACTTCCCTACTTCTGGTTATGAACCCCAGGTTCAAACTTGTGACATCATCTTTGTCTCTTTGTTCACCCCTGTTGCTAATATACCTCATATCCATTTAGTCATTAAGTCTACATCTCCTAAGTGCCAGGAGCTGGAACTACAAAGTTTCATAATGTCTAGGTATGATGGCTGAAGTAAAAAAAAAAAAAAAAACATAATGATTCCCGATAGGCACTCAAATAATGACAACACAGTGCAAGATGTGCCACAGTAGAAGTACGTTCATGGTAGAGGAGAGGAGAAAGTCCCAACTCTTAAGAAAGCCAGGGAAGGAGAAAATGAGGAGAGTAAGAAGAGATAGAGCTGAAAATTGAACCCTGGAAAACACTAACATTTGGAGAGCAGAACAACATCAAATGAGCAGAGAAGTCAGGGTATGATAAGGCCTGAAAAGGTCTGGTGGCTTTGTAAAGTAGGAGGTGATCTTGGTGAGAAGAGTGTCAGTGGAGTGGCGGGTTAGCCGTGGTAGTCAGAAGAATGGATGAAAGGGGCTGAGGAGGACTGGCTGGACGTCCCCGGCATCTGTTATCCCATCTGGTGACACTGTCTTGATTCTCCTTTGAGATCCCTTCCCCTCTCTCAGACTGTGCTTGGGCGGAGCTGGCTCCAGCCCCAGATCTAGGGCCACACATCCACCGCCACGGAGAGGCGTCCAGGGATGGGCCCATGACCAAACCTGCGCGAATGGGAGACCCACTGCTGGAGCTGTCCGGAAAGAGGTGCCCTGGTTCTACACTGGTTTGAAGCTCAGGCTCTTGTCAGAGCTGAACTATTGCATTAGTCTTTTTGACTGATATCTTTGACTCTGAATTCTTCATATCAACCAAAGCTTCCAAGCTCTTCTTTCCAACATTATTTTCACATTATTCACAAACTGCTGAGCACCCACCATTAACTTCCTTGTCCTTAGCGCTTCACGCCCCACCATCTGGAGCAAGTCTCCCCACTTTCCTGTCATCAAGGCTGTCCTTGTCTTTCCCACTCCTGGAGTGCCCACCCCTTTCCTCTTTACTGTTTAAAATCTTTCTCACCTTTCAATGTCCCGGCTCCAATACCATCTTCTCTGACTTCCATTTGGCATCAATATGACTAGGCAGCGAGTTTTGGAAAATATGACTTATTGTCTAGTTTTATTACCTCTCATTTTACATGTTTAGTTTCTTTTTTCCTCTCCCAAATTACACTGGGGGAAATTTGAAGACAGCAGCCATGTCATAATTATTGGTATCCTGTGTACCACTGACAACAGTGCTCCGCACAGCCGACACTCAGAATTTTCACAGAATGACTAATAGGCATTTCCAGTGTGGCGGTGGGTGGCAAGAAATGGAGCTTATGAAAAGCTACAATTTAAATGATGAGAAGAGATGTGGTCAGCAGGCAAGAGAGGAAGAGACATTTAATGGATGCAAATAGTCTGGTCAAGAAGACAGAGCTGGGAGTGCAATGAATGGAGAGTTTTGTAGAGTCAGACTTGACAAGGCAAGGAGATAAACCCCGAGCAGCAGGAAGGGGCCACGGGGACAAGCTCTGAAAATACTTCAGGGTCTTTGATCCAAAGGGTGATGAGATGTCCAAGGAGAAGCTAAGTGACTTCAGGGATCAGGGTAGCCAGTGACCTCAGCAGCAAAGTCTCGCGTGGCTCGGAGTAGGAAGAGATGGGGAGGACCCTGGGAAACAGCATTCGTTGACTGAGGACATTTTCTCCCTTTCTTCAACTCCCTCCCAACCTCCTCTGGAAGGATGAAGAAAAGCTCCCAGAAATCGCTTCCCCAGGGATGTGGAATAGTGATGAGAAATCACTTTTGAGTAGGTCCCAGGTGACCTCCACGTTGTGATTCTCATGGTCATTTCCAATCTTCACCTTCCTAGATGAATCCTTACAGATACACCCCAAAATAATGCTTTACCAGTTCTCTATGTCAGAGGTCCTCAACTTATGGAGAGTTGTAGAATTATTTCATCATATATCACAATGTAATAATAATGGAAATAAAGTGTACAATAAATGTAGTGTGCTTGAATCATCCCCAAACCATCCCCCCAACCCGCTCCGTGGAAAATTGTCTTTCATGAAAATGGTCCCTGGTATCAAAAAAGTTGGCAACCACTACTTTTGACCACACATTTTAAAGACTAGGACTGTCTAGAACAGGGATAAGTAAGCTATAGTCCGTGGGCCAAATCTGGCCCACAGCTTGATTTTGTAAATAAAGTTTTATTGGAGCACAGCCACGCCTGTTTGCGTATCTAGTGTCTGTGGGTGCTTCTGCAATACCATGGTGGAATTGAGTAATTGTGACGGAGGTGGTGTGACCCTTAAAACCTGGACCTTTACGGAAAATGTTTGCCAGCCACTGATCTAGAACCATGATTCTAAACCTCAGTGATATGTTCGAATCACCTGGGGAGTTTTTAAAATTGCTTGTGTGGGCTTACCTCAGTAAGAATCAGGGTAGAGCTAGGCAGAGGCTTGGATGGTTTTAGATGCTCCTAAGGTCTAGGAAAAGTTGGGGAAACCCTGTGCCATTTATAGAGCTGGGAACAAGCTAGAATTTCCTGCTTCCTCTTCCTCTGATGGTGAACAATTCTGACAAATATTTGTGGCCGACCTTTTATGAATAAGATGCTGGAGCCAAGAGGCGATTCCACCGCACCTGTCTTCAGTTGCAATAAATGCACCTCAGAATGTTTTTCCCTGGGATTCCAAAGTCCAGCTTTGTCCTTAGGGAGTCTCCCTGCAGCTTGTGCCAGTGGTTTCCCAAGGCTGGCACGCTGGCTGGCCTACGGACCAGTGGCATCAGAATCTCTTGGGGGAGCCTCGGGAAATCCAGAGCCCAGGTCCCATTCCGGAACTACGGATCAAGTTCTCCTGGGCTGGGGCCTGGGAGTGGGCTTCGCTAATGGGCTTCCAGGTGGTCACTAAAGCATCCAATCCTGGGTGCCACTGCTAGAGGGCTCTCTGCGGCCTGGCTGGAGAAAACCTTCTTTCAACTGGGTTGAAGGCTTTTTCCAAAAGCCAGCCAGGCCAGAGGAGGAATTCTTCCTGCTTTTGATATGAATGTGCACAGTGGCTGATCCTAGCTCCATCTCGTGGCTCCCAATAAGGAGAGATCAAACCAGAATGCCATGATCACTGTTAAAGTTAGGGTGTGCATGCGTGTATGTGTGCTTGTGTGTGTGAATCTGTGTACATATGTATAAGCATGTGTTTGTGTGTGTATGCAGGCAAGTGCATGTATGTGAGTGTGTGGGTGTGTGCATGAGTCTTTGTGTGTATATGTGTACCTGTGTATACATGCAAGTATGTGCGTGTGTGTTTGAGTGTAAGTGCATATGTAGATAATTGTGCGGGTGTGTCTACATCTGCGTGAGCATGCAGGTTTGTGCATGTGTCTGAGTATTTGAGTGTGTGTGCATGTACAAGCATGTGAGTGCGTGTGTTTGAATGTGAGTGTGAGAATGCACGTGTGTGTGAACATGTTAGTGTGTAGGGGAGCATGTGTGTGTGAATGTCTATATGTATGTGTGTGAACATGTTAGCGTGTGTTGGTGTATGTATGTATGAGCATGTGTGTATAACTGTGTGCATGTGTGTTTGAGTGTAAGCATGTTGATGCATGTATGTGAGCATGTGATTGTGTGTGAGTGTGTGTGTAAACCATTGCAGGAGAGACAGTCCTATTCCACGCCGAAGAGCTCAGGGTCTGCAGGGACTCAGCCAGACATGGCAGGGCTGGGGGAGGCCATCGAGGTGACAAAGGCCCCCCCCCCCCAGGTGCTCACTTTCAGGGCCAGGTGCCTCAGGCAAGGCTGGCCCCAGTGCAGTGTGGGAATCCCTGCACTGCACCGCCTGCCTGCCCTGCAGTTTAGGCAAGTGTCGTCACCTCCCTAAGCCTCAGGTTCCTCCTCCAACTTGGGATAATGACCATGCTGATGTGATAGAATTTTGGAAAGGAGGGAAGAAAAGGAAAACTAAGAGAATGCCTTTAGGTGCACAGTTCAGAGCCTACCTGCTAGAATCGCTCATGTGTCTGTCCTTTCACCAAATGTTTAGTGAGAATTTGCTCGGGACGGGTTCTGTGCTAGGTCCTGGAAATAGAGCAATGAACAGAACCAAACAGTCCCTGTCCTCATGGAATGTACACGCTAGCAGGAATGGGGACAAAAATAAGCAATGAAGCAAGTATATGGGGCCTTCAGATAGTGATAAAAGCTATAAAGAGCAATAAGTAGGGCCACAAATGCCACACTAGCACCGAGACGTGAATGTCAGTCATTATTCAAAGAACCAGCCAGCGGCGACACCTCCTCCTGCGGATGGTTTGGCTCCTTTACCCCAAGACTCCCTGACTTCCTGGGACTCAAATATAGTTATTTGTGGTTAAAACTGAACATTCTACCATGAGAGCTATGCAAAGCAAAACAAAAACAAAACATAAAATAAAAACATTTTTTAAAAACCCCACACTTTTGCCAGAGGTTTGTTTCTGCTGCCTTCTCTGCGAAGAGTGAATATTTACCCACATGTACGACAAGAAGGGGGAGCCCCCGGAGGCAGCAGAAGGGGGACCCCGTTTCCAGAGGCAGCAGCTGCCAGCCACAGGGACGGCTGGGACCCCGAGCCTGCTCAGGAGGAATGCCCCTCCAGAACGCAAACCCTCATTTTTAGGATGTAACTCTAGATGCATAAAAGAAACCATGACCGTGGCAATTTTAGCCAACCATGCTCCCAGGGGGAGTTTTGTAATGGAGGAAGAAGATTTTGAAATAACTCGTTCTTCCAGCCAGTGAGAAATAAATCTCAGTTTCTGGTTAGAGGCTGAGACTCACTGGCTCTTGGATTCACTCAGGAGAGAAATCCACCATCTCTCCCCGGCCCTGTCCCATCCCCACCCAGTGCCACCAGGGAAACGGCCATTCCCTAGCTCCACCCCCCCAGCTTTCAGAGCGCCTTCAAGGCATCCAGAAGCGAAAGGCTTCCTGCTGACTGTGCTTTCTCAGCTATCTTTCAGGCTGTTTCATGCAAACTCAGCCCTCGTGCAAGTTTTATTCGTTTATTTCAATTCTACTCATCCCCTCACTAACACGCACACACGCACGCACGCACGCGTGCACACGTTAACAGCCAGGAGCTAATCAATGTCAGTAAGAGTCCTTTAAAGACTGCTGGACGTATGCAAAGTCGAAGTGTTGTTATCATTCCCCATCTAGATCAACGGGACATTTCCCTGCAAAGTCCCACAGACACACACCCCAGGGCAGAGCACGGTGACAGTACTCAGTGCACCATTTGCATTTATTGCCGGAGTTGTGAAGGACAGCAAAAAAAAAAAAAAAAACAGGCCACAGGGATGTGAGATTCTGCCACAGGAACTGCACCCTCAAGACAGTCTGCATTCTTTTGTTGATGGCTGCCACACCCCTCCTCAGTGCTCAGGGGCCATGAGAAAGACAGAAGAAGACAGACCAGGGATTGACTTGGACCCCAGCACTGAAGCAGAAGTGGCCGCTCAACATGTATTTCCTGAGCACCCTCTCTGTCCCCTGATTATACTAGACAGCAAGAAATGCAAGCACAAGGAGGCCACACTCCCTTCTTCCTTGGTACGCAGAGTTCATAAGGATAACAGATGAACACTATGTATTCTAAAATGACAACATCCAACCTCCTTTCCCTGCCCATTAAGGCCTTACGTGATCTGATCCCTATCTACTTTTCCAAACACATGCTTGTACTCCTTTTGCGTCATTTTCTCTATTCCAGCCACACTAGTCTTCTTGCTGTTACTCAAACATGCTAAGAATGTTCCTACTTCACGGACTTGGCATTTTCTGTTCCCTCTGTCTGGAACGTTCTTCCTGCAGATCTGCCAGTGGCTCGTTCCCTCACTTCACACAGCCTCTGCTCCTCTCTGACCCTCCAGGGAGGCTCCCCCAGCCACCCTACCTGAGACAGACCTGTGGTTTCTCTCTCTGTCCCCTGGCCCTCTTTTATTTTTTCTCTATAGTACATATCACTGTCTGACCTGAAGGTCCAAATATATTTATTATCTGCCTCCCTCCCTAGAAGTAAATCTCATGAGAGCGCCAACTTTGTTTCTTTGGTTCCCTGCTATATACATGCGTAAAGCCTAACATATAATGGGTAAACAATAAATATTCGTTGAATAAGTGAATACATGAAAGCTATAATAAAATCAGGGTATAGCGTAATCTATCCAAACCATGCCCAAGCTATGACACGAACAGCCCACTTGGAGCAGCCCCTTTCCTGGAAAGCTTCCTGCAAGCATAGCTCCAAATCTTACTTCTCTCCTTACTTCCCTTCCAACTTGTTGTAAGACTTGGAGATGTGTTTCTCTAGAAAAAGAGGTTCACACCACTGTACAGTGAAATCTCAGTACAGGGCTCCAAATCACATAAAAAGACAATACGGTGATTTTCTAAAATATTGGCTACAGCATTTCGAAAGACTTGTATATGAATCGCCCTACTAATTAATAGGGCAGAACAGATGAGGTGGTGGGAGGGGGACAGGAGCCAGAGCCTCATCTACCAGGGCCCTTTGCTCCTCAAAAGCAGTTGCTAAGACACTAAGATAGTCCTTAAGACTGAGAGAGAGAGAGAGAGAGACAGAGAGAGAGAGAGAGAGAGAGAACATGGGTGGTGTGAAGGCGTACGAGGGAAAAACAGAACAGGACGAGGGCTGGAGGGCTGCCATCTCGGACACAGTGGTTACGAGTCCCCTTGGCAGGGGAGCATTCAAGCCCACCCCACACGAAGGGCCCACCCCAGGGCCTCTGGGAGAAGAGCACCCAGGCAGCAGGAATAGTAAATGCAAACGGTGGCAGCAGGTGCCCAGGCAGGTGACAGCAGGTGGCAGAAGCCCAGCTAGTGTGGGAGTGAATGAGGAGGTGGTGAGGGGCAGACTTCCGTGACCAGGGAAAGAGGGGACCGTGTTCCTGCAAGGTGGGAAGTAGCAGGGTCACAGCATCCACCCAGGAACATCTGAAAGGAGCCACTCCGGCAAATCAGAAACGCAACATTATCGCTCTCTGCTGAGAGCCACCTGCAGCAGCTCCTGGCTTCCAAGAATCCACACTGACCACCGCACAGTGACTCTGCCCTGGTCTTCAACTCTTCTATTTATTCGTATTTTAATCTCCAGATTAACTGCGGAGCAAAGAGACCAAGGAAAATAGATACTGCAGAGGTGCCACCACCTCCCACCCTATCCCCCCCCCCTTGTCCGTCCCCCTCCCTGGCTGATTTGCATGAGATAACAGCCCTAAGGAATTCATTGCAACAGCACAGAAACCACAGGATGTCATAGCAAGGGCATCCAAAGCAGGAAATGGTTAGGGTTGGAGGTAAGGTACTGAAGCAAAAAGGGAGTGGAATTAATCAGGGTGCAGACGCTACCTAACCAAATGTGATTTTCCACGTTCCTGCCGAGAACACCCAATGCAAAACTATTTGCATGTTGCTGCCGCACATGTCATCCACTAAGACTGCAAGGAGGCCCAAAGTCCTCCGAAGGTAAGAATATTTGAAGAATCTGCCTCTTGCCACAGGCGAGATTTCCCTTGAGTGAGGATCCAGGGTGGCAGTAAACGGCTCGGCACAGTGCTGGTTTCTCTGCATGAGGTCACTCTCCAGGAAGGGGTTTCCTTTCCAGGGCTCTGCTTGGGGGTTTGCACTTGTCTCTGGAGGAGCCAGACTCCAGGCTGCGACACGTCTTCCTCACTGCTGGACACGCTATCTGCGTGTGTCTCAGAATGGCAGGAAGAGGAATCAGGTTGGATGAGCAGGCCAGGGACTTCTGATAGGAGGCTCCCATTCACCCTTCTACCCCAGAAGGGTGTTTTTAGTTTGTTTTTTTTTCCCCCCTTCCAAAATAAAAAAAAAAAAAATTACAGAGAATGCTTAGAGTCCTAAAAGACAGGAGCTAGAGCCTGGGATGGCCAGTCACAGGGGCTGGGGTTCCCTCTGACGGCCGGGTAAGTGATTCGGTTTGCTTTTCTCACCTTGGGGGTTGAATTGTGACCTTCCCCCACCTCCTCTTCCTCCTCTAATAAAGATATATAGATGCCCCCAGTAACTCAGAATGTGACACTTTTTTTTGGAAATAGGGCCTTTAGAGAGGAAACCAAGTTAAAATTAGGTCAGTAGGTCCTTGTTTCTGCTGGATGCGTGGTCCTTATACGAAAGGGAACGTGGACCCTGACAAACACACACCGAGGGAAGACGATGTGCATGTGCGGGGAGAAAGCCGCCCACCAGCCTGAGTCTTGCAGAAACCAGGAAAGTGTCGTGGGGACAGTCTCTCCACACCGCCCTCGGGAGGAGCCCGCCGTGCTGACACCTTGACTTCAGACTTCCAGCCTCCAGAGCTGTGAGCTGGCAAATTTCTGTTTAAGCCCCCAGGAAATGAATATGCTCAGACTCACACATAGCAGATTGTGCGGAAGGCGGGGAGCTTGGTCCTCAGCCCCTCCCGGATGCCCTGCAGGGGGTGTTCGCAGGTTGGAGATACGAGCAGCTTCCATAGAGTTTGGAAAGGTGCTGGCTCGGCTCCCAGATTCCCCCTGCTCGCTTCGTGTTAGGCATAGACAGAGACGTTACGGGGACTATCCCATGTTATTCTCAGGGTCACAGTGAGTGTCACTGTCTTCCCCATTTCATAGGTGGGACTACAAAGGCATCAGTTATCGTGTGATATTCATGGAAGATGGCTGGAAATCTCAGGTACAACTTGGCCAAAGAGGACACACAAGTGAGTCCTCCCGAGAAGGCTCTGCTCACAGATAGGGAGGACCACGGAGAGGGACGTTCTCCTGACCCGCACAAGGAAACACGTCCCGGAGGAGAAAGCAACAGGCAGGCTGGAGTTCCAAGCCTGGCTCTGCCCCGCACTGACCCCAGGCATCTTGACCTCCAAAATCGCCCTACATGTTACATATACCTCTTAGTGGGTGGTGCCCTATCCAGCTGAGAACCACTGAATCAGTCGCTCTGAGTCGTGTTAACTCACCTGGAGAATGAGAAAGAGTCTATCCTTCTCCCCAAGTCATGAGGGACTCGAGGTTTTAGGTGTAGAGAGGGTAGGCTTTCTCAACCTCAGTGCTGTTGACATTGGGCCTGGATGGTTCTTTACCAAGGAGGCCTGTCCTGTGCATTGTGGGATGTTCGGCAGCATCCCCAGCCTCCACCCACTAGATGCCAGAGCACCCCTTCCAAGTCGTGACAGGCAAAAACGTCTCCGGACATTGCCAAATGTCCCCAGTGGAGAGCCTCGGATAATAGAATACTCAGCACAACGTGAGGTTCGCTGCAGGGACTGAAGGAATTACAGTGCATATCATGAGCACACCCAGCTCCTTCTTTTTCTACTCAGTAACAACAACCAGTGCAATGCACACGAGGGAGAGTGGACCCCTGACTCTGCGCAGCACCAGGTGGGGGGCAGCCCCAGCCTCTCCTGTTGGTTGCAAGGACGGAGGGTATTTATAATATTGTCATCATCATCCTCTTGCCAATTTCGAGTCCCTTGAATCCCTGGCCTCACCTTTGACCCCTTCATCTGCATCAACTCTCTGGTCTTCCTGCCACCGATCTTGCTGTTGATGCCCCCACAGGTTCTGTCTTCTCCATTCGCACCGCCAACCCCCAAGCGAAGCACCTTCATCTTTTACCCAGGGGCCCCGGCAGTTTCTAGAGGAAGCTCTTGGCCCTGGTCTTCCCACCATCTTCCTTCAATCCTGCCACCTACCAGGGCTCTGCCCCCCAAGACGCCACTCCCATGTTCTATACCCCAAGACCAGGAACTCTCACTGCCTTTCAAGCCCTTCCCCCTCCTGCACCCCGTCCCCGTCCCCCATCCACATGGGCGGCCTGACTTCCCGCTTCTCCCCTGCAGGTGCCTCCACTGCCTCCCCCCTTCTCAGCGCCCTACTTCCCTCTTCCTTTCTGTCCCTCCAGCCCAGTGCAGGCTCAGCCTGCCCCAAAGCCTTGTTTGACTTCTCCAAACCCCTTGGCTTCTCCCTTCACTGCAGTTCCATTTCTGTAAGGGTCATTTCCACCCAGAAAAACGTTTACTAATGGTTTACATCGAATATTGCCTCTCGCCCCCCACCCCGCATCCTTAGATAAACTACGTTTTCATTTCCAGAGTCCTAAGCTCAAGCTGGCTTACTCTCTCCCTTCTTCTGGTTTTTGCTTAAATATCACCTTCTTAGTGCCACCTTCTCTGACCACCCTATTTAAAACTGTGACCCCCTCGCCACTCCCCACGTCCCTCTATCCCCCTCCCCTGCGGGGAACACGGCGGCTGAGCAAGTTCCTGCTTCGTGGAGTCGCAGGAGCTGCTGCGCTTGCCCGGACACAAAATATATCATATTTACTTTATTACTTGTTTCCTTCACAGGCGGTTCAATATCAAATCTGTTCTCAGTGTTTTATTAGGACTCCTCATCGGCGTCCTCGATCTTGACTTTAATCTCTAAGGGCAAGAACCTTCTCTGTTGTGTTTTCCTAAAATGAACTTTTAATTTCAGCACAGTTTTACACTTGATCTTAGCCAAAAGGCTGAGAAGCGATCAGCACAGTTTTAGATTTACAGAAAAATTGTGAAGTTGGTACAGAGAGTTCCCAGAGACCCCACACCCAGTTTCCCCTTTTGTTAACACTGTACACATTAATATGGTACATTTGTTGCAGTTAATGAATGCATCTCGATACATTATTATTAAATCAAGTCCACGCATCATTCAGATCCCCTTAGTTTTTCCCTAGTCCTTTTCCTGTCCCAGAATCCCATCTAGGATGGCACATTCCATTCACGTCTACTTAGGCCCTTATGGGCTGTGACAGTTTTCAGACTTGCCTTGTTTTTCGTGACTTTGACAGTGTTTAGGAACATCGGTCACGTGTTTTGTAGAATGTCCCCCAGTCGGGATGTGTCTGATGTTTTTCTCATTAGATTGGGGTTAGGAGTTTCGGGAAAGAGGGCCACAGAGGTAAAGTGTGGTTCCCGTGGTATCGTGTCAAGGGGACTTGCTCACAACGTGACATGACTGCTGGTGCTGACCTTGGTGGCCGAGGTGGGACTTCTCAGGTTTCTCCACTGCAAGATTACTTGCTTCCTCCCCTTCCCGTACCGCACTCTGGAAGGAAGTCACTAGGTCCCATCTCCTTACGGGCAGAGTGTCTGCATAAATTATTTGGAATTCTTCTGCACAGGAGAGTTGTCTATGACCTCCCATTTATTTATTTACTTATTCAATCATTTGTTTGTATCAGTCTGGGGTCATGGATATCTATTTTATACTTAGGGTTATAATCCAGTACTGCTTTATTTTATTGTTCAGATGGTTTTGGCTTTGGCCCCTGGGAGTCTTTTTAGGGGGTTCCTGTGTTTCTCTGACATACTCCATCATTGTGTGTGGGGGGGGGGGAGTTGTATTGTTTTATTAATATTTGTTTGTTCATTGAGCATTTCCTTACTTTCGGGCCTTACAGATGCTCCAGGCTCATCTGGGATATTTCCTGGCCCCGGCTTAGAATTAGCCATTTCTTCAAGAGTTCTAGTTCTTCTTTTAACCATATAATAGTTCTAGAAAGCAAGATCTGGGTGCTAGGTGTGCTCATTGCTACAGGGGTGTTGTTAATTCTAAGCCCTTTCAACTGACAAAGCAAAGAAATACCTGTGCCTATACAACCCATGTTGACACACACACGTTTATAAATGCTTCTCTATGTAACCATCTGTGTCTCCATTAAGCTAAACATGAGTGTATGCTGATATTTCCAACTCTCATCCACTACCGTGTGGATTGATCTAGCCTCCCTCCACTGCTTAGCTACAAAGTCCCGCTCCAACAGTGAGAAAGCGGCTCCCACCCTCCACCGTCCACTCCCCAGACTGTTCGATTCCAGTGCACACGTGTAGTGGTGTCAGAATTGCCAGCCCACGCCCCCACGGAAAACAACTTCATGACCTAGAGTACAGTGCGTTCGTGCAGTTCCTCTGCCTTTGGTCTCACAGACCTCACTCGTTTCAAGTTACTTAGGTCAGCACCTTTCCCCCCAACCTGTTCAGTGTGCTTGTTTCATACATTTATGATGCAGTTAGGTTCTTTGGTCACATTCTGTGTTCCATCCTGTGATCCCCCAACCTTCTTAACAGTTTTGTTAATTGCATACATTAAGGTTCTCTCTTTGCACTGTTAAAGTTCTGTGGGTTTGGACAAATGCACAGTGTCCTGGACACACCATTACAGAATCAAACAGAACCGTTCCATTGCCCTACAAAGTCCCCTGTGCTCCACCGATTCCAATTCCTTCCCTCCAGAATCTCTGGCAACCACTGATTTTTTTGCTGTCTATATTTCTGGCTTTTCCAGAATATCATATATATAGAAAGAAACAGTACATACCTTAGCAGACTAGCTCCTTCCACTTGCAATATGCATTTAAGATTCATCCATGTTTTTCCATGGCTTGATAGCTCATTCCTTCATGTTGCTGAATAGTATTCCAATGCATGTAAGCATCAAAGTTTCTTGGTCCATTTACCTATTGAAAGACATCATGGTTGCTTCCAGTTTTTGGTAATTACAAATAAACCTGCTACAAACATTTGTATGCAGAATTTTCTGGGGGCTAAAGCGTTCACATCAATAAGGTAAATACCCAAGAGTGTGATTGCTGGATTGTACAGTAAGACAATGAATAACTTTATAAGACTGTGTTCAGCAATGCTCAATATTGAGACATCTACGGGCAAACATTTGACAAATGGTTCTTGATTTATCAAGGACCTAACAGTCAGCTGCTCATAAGCTCAGTTCTGGTGAGAGTAGCCTTTCACTGCGGGTAAAGGAAGGGGAGTCCCCACCATATCTCACTTCCCTGCGGGAAAGAGCAGTCAGGTAGCCCCAACACTGAACTGCGGGTCATATGCACCCCTTCTTCTGCACCTAGATGCCTTTCACTCAGCCATGCCTTGTGGTTTCTGAGATAATACATATTAGAGGAATAATAATTACTATTAATCACTAAGTCATTACTTAATGTTGAATGTGCGGCCCAACTGAAAAACCACATTTTCTCCATTTGATCTGTTTTCATGCATTTCCACTCTTAGGCAGCCATTTTTACAAATCCAAACAATCTGGCTGCCACACTTAGAGAGGGGAAAGGCCCACTTTTCCAAAAAAAAAAAAAAAAGAGAAACTGTTAATGAGGCTGTGCAAATGTAGAGGATGTTAGACCTTTCCAGAAGGATCTGGTTCTACTCCCATCCATGGGAGAACTACCCTCCTGTCCCTCTTCTTTTCCAATATGGGTTGGACCAAAGGAGACTTGGGTTATGTCTATATTCTCCTGCCCACCTCTTCAGATTTAGTCCAGGGCAGTGCCTGAGACTCAGCATGTGTTAGTATCACCTAGAGGGCTTGTTAAAACCCAGACTCCTGGCCCCCACCCTCAAAGTGCCTTACTCAGTCGTCTAGGGTGGTCCCCAAGAATTTGCATTTCCAACAAGTCCCCCAGTGATGCAGATACTGCTGGCCCTGGCCCACTCTTGGAGAACCACCTACCTGGAGCACCACCCTTCATGCAACCAAACCTGTGGCCATCTCCAGGTCTCACCTTTGCCCCTCATTTAAGAGACAAAGGTGAATGGAAGAGGTGGAAGAGCTTGAGAAGGTTGAGCTGAGAGCTGGGGAAGGAGACCAAGGAGTCTAGACACTGACACTGGGCACACAGGTTGTCTATCACTCTGGAAATGGCTTGCCAGCGTGGAAACACAGGATTTTGGAGATGAAATGGACTGCAGTGGCCAAACTCCCTTCATTGTAAGAGGAAAGGACATAAACCCCAAGGGCAGAAGCAACTCTCCCCAGTCCTCACCACAAGCCAAAGCAGGTCTATGGTGACCTAAACCTTCTGACACTTCCCACAATAGCAGAGCTACCCTTCCTTGTTCAAGGCAGCAAAAGTACCCTCTGAGTTCAGAAGGACAGAATCAAACCTATTACTGGAATGACAATATTTGAATTGTCATCTCAAAGGGAAATGAACAAAGAAGAGCTGCTCCTCCATCCATTCTCCTGTACACACACACACACACACACACACACACACCCATCCAGGGTTCACAAGGGCCAGCACTCCAGAGACAGGGAGTAGGAAATGGGCAACTGGGGAGGAGGAAAGCCCATTGGTTTTGCAGCAACACGAGTCAGAGCAATAATTCATTTCTGACCACACAGAACAAACAGCTCCGAGCATCTAGAAGAAGAGATTGGAAATTCTAAGCTGAAAATCCAAGGGGGGCAGGAAAACCAGAGATAATACCTCAGTTCCTCCTTCAAAATAAAAGAACCTCCCGCCAGCCCCATCTCACCCTTACCACCCTGGTAACAGGTGTGCGATTCATCACTTTTGTTTGAGATGAATAAATTCCCAACACCAGGTAGAGAATCCAGGTCCCAGGATAACCCAAAAGGAGGGGTGTGAGGCCAGCACAGGAAGGGGGGTGGGAGAGAAGAGGCTTTGTCTGCTTTTCCTGAGATTTTAAATATTATTAGACTTTTTTTTTTTTTTGGAATTTCTAATAAGCAGGTTAAAGTTTAAGTTACAAGATCCCTAACAGAGTCAGAACCCAAGTGGCACAGGAGCCGGCAGATGACAATCGCGGGCCGGATGGGTTTCAGGTCTGTTCTTTGCAGAGACAAAGCTCCTATTGAGTGGTGGAGAGGAGGTCTGGGCAAAAGAGGGTTTTCATTACCCCGATCGCCATTCCCACAGGGAGAGGAAGATGTAGAAGGAAGAAAGAAAGCCCGACCTGGCGATGCACCGCTGAGGGTGACAGCCTGGAATGAAGCACACACTTGATACCTGTGGCTCTTCCAGAGCAGGGTGCGGACATGAGACAAAGGTGAGGAGAGAAGGAAGGAAGGCTGGGGCCAAAACCCTGCACGCTCGTGCATCCTGAAAAAATGGAAAAGCAGTAACACCAGGGCAGAGCACGGGTTCTTGGTAGGCGGTCCAGGGCCAGAAAGGTGATCTAATAGTTTTCTGGTGTTTTTCTTGAGATGCCTTATAAACATCAGATTAAGTATGTCAACAGTCAAGAGAACCAGCAGCACCTCCCAACAGGCGATGAAGCAGAGATGGCAGAGAGGCAATCACCCCCCCCCTCTGTCTGCAGGCCAGCAAGGGAGAGCGTGGGTGTCTGGGCATTGCTGCAACCTTGATCTTGCTCCTTCCTCTCCCTGTCCCTCCATCATTTCTTTCATTGTCATTATTATCACAGTCAAGTGCCCTCTTCGAGGCAAGCGAGGTCCATCTGGATGGAGGTGGGGCTGGGTTCACAGGAGTTATTCCTCTAGAGTGTCCTTCCTGGCAGGTGCTGCTCGTCTGCTAACCCTTGCATCTCTCCTACTACTGAGCCGGCATGAGGGACGGCCCCTCCACTCGGATATGGCCAGATAGCGTCTGAGAGGTGAAGGCAGTGGCTCTCCGACTGGGCTGCAAAAAGAGTTTTTGTTTGTAACTTGGATGAGCAGCCTCCACCAGAGATTCTGATATCCTTGGCCTGCATTTTTAAAGTGCCCCCCAGGTCATCCTTACATGCCACCAGAATTGAGACCCATCATGTTAAATAATTACCCACGGAGTGGTTCTCAAACACCTGGAATTGCTCAGCCCATCTGCAGAGGGTCTGATTCAGTGGGTCTAAAGGTGGGTCAGAGAATCTTCATTTTTAACAAGCTCCCAGGTGATGCAGATGAATCAGGTGCGGGGACCACACTGTGAGAACCACTGGCCCCTAAGCACACGGGTTGTAACTGGTGAGTAAGAGGAAACTGGGGCCTCTCTGCCTCGAAGCCTGCATCCCAAGCACGTTTGGGTTTCCCTTTCCTATTGGGCCAGGAAGGTCTCTCGGCACCATGACTGCTGTGGCGTGGCTGTAGAGCCTTTTTCCCAAGAGATGTATCCACTAGGATGAGAGGGAATATTCGAGGGCATCGCTACTCAACGTGCGCAGCTCCTGGGAGCTCATTAGACATGGAGACTCACAAGCCAGGGTCAGACTGTGCACCTTTACAGGACTGCTGGGGGTCTTATGCACGCGAGCATCTGAGCAGCACCCTGCTAAGAGGACAGTCAGATAAGATGTGTGCAGCCCAGCCCACCTGCCGGCTCAACTAGGTGCACCCAACCCATGGCGAATACTGGCAGGGTCAAAAAGGGTGTTCAAAAGAAAGCATTTGGGCATGATGATGACAATGACAAAGAGGAAAGAAATGAGGGAGAAAGGAGAGAAACAAGATCCAGGTGGCAGTGCCCCAGAGAGTTCAGCCTAGAGACTGCATTGACTGGTGTCCACAGTGTGCTCAGCCCTGGCACCGCCACTCAGCCCAGAGGCGGGGGAAGGAGGGGAAGGCAGTAGGCTGGGTTCTGAGCACCCCTTGCACACACTGTTCCCTAATCCCCAGCTGGTTCCCATCAGAGACCTCCATGCCTGGTTTCCAAGGAGAAGTCAAGACAGGAAAGATCAGGAAACTCGATGGGGTCCCGCAGTGAAATGTGAGGGACAGGCTCATGGAAGATTATTATGGGGGCACCAGAATTTGCAAGTTTCAGAAGATTCCCAAATTCTGGCCAGCCCTTTGTTCCGCAGAGGGGCCGAGCCACTCTGAAATGGATGTGGGAGACAGACAGAACTTCGGGATTTTGAATAAGGGCTCTGGACTCCAGTTGCCTAAATTTAAACCCGGGCTTGACTATCTGCTAGCTTTGGGATCCCCTCTATAAATTCTCTCTGCCCCCATGTCTTTGACTAAAACAGATGGAGATGATAATGATGCCCACCTCACAGAAATGTTGCAAGAATTAAATCAGATAAAACATTCTAAGTACAGCTCCTGGTCTGTAATCAATACCCCGGGGTTCTTGGAAGAAGCATCATCCCCTAGTCTTGGTCCAGTGAAGTAATCTCTCTAATTGCTGTTCTGGAAAGGAGCATCCTATAATTCCACAGTGGGGCAATGTGCAGAAGTGGAATGCTATGGGAAATATGGATACAGAATGGGAAGGTGAAGGGTGGATGAAGGCCAGTTATTTATGTGATTGCAGGATGTTTGCAGAGAGACACTCAAAATGCACACAAACTAGCTTTTCCCCACAATTGGTGGCAGTCAGCCTGGGAATGCCAATGACATCAGACCCTGCTGGCCAAGCTTGCGAAGTCAGAAGCAAATCACCAACCCCACCCTCTGAACTCCCGCTCTCTAACCCCCCACACTGCTACACTTTTATACCAGAGACCCTGAGCCCTCAGGACAGGAAATAGTTCCCATCCCATCTCCTGCCCATAAATAATACCCTGCACAGAGCGCTCAGTTCAGTTACATTATCTTGATTTGCAGTTACCTTAAGTGCAAAAGACAGGCTTGGAGGAGGGAGAAGCAAGAGCTGAAAAGTCCGCAAATGTCTGCGCTCCCCGGGGCTCAAAGGTTTACAAAGGGAAGATCTGTTTTCAAAATACTGCCTCGTTCAAGGAGGGCACGGTGGTGATATTCAGAGGTGCCTTGGTGTGTCCCAGGTCTTCGTTCCTGGAGTTCAGAAGAATCCACAGTGGAGCTTCCCTTCCTGCTCATCCGCGGCCCTCTCCCGAGAGCTCCTGCATCCATCGCTACGTTTCAGGCACTCGCAGGCATTCGGCATTAACTGTCCTGCCCTTTTGGTCACAAAACCTGATGAAGTAGGTGCCACTATTATTCCCATTTGCAGGTGAGGCAACTGAGTCTTTGAGAGTTGAACCTACTTGCTCAAGATAATACCCATCGTGAACCGCAGAGAACCAGTGTGAGCGTGCTGGGCCGCGGAGCCTGGGTTTTAGCCACTAGGCCAGCCACCACCCCCGCACCCAGGTGGGGACTAACCAGGCCCGTGGTGGGCATCTGGGTTCCCGTGCTCTAATTGTCTCTGGAGGACACGTGACCCACGTCTGGCCAGTCAGAGCAGCACGTGCCCCAGGCTGCAGGGATTGGTTCATGGATGGGCAAGTGATTGGAGAGGGGACACATTCTGGGGGACACAGGGCTGGGAGAATTAAACCAACGCGGGGGAAGAGCCAAACCCAGAGATGATGCATCAGGCAGGCACGGGAATCTCAAGAGCTTAACACAAGAGGGGTTTATTCCTCCCTCACGTAGAGTCCAGCACCGGCAGATGAGTCTCCGGGGCAGCTCCCTTCCATCCCATAACTCGGAGGTCCAGGTGCCTTCCATCTTGTAATGGAGCCATCTCAACGCGTGGCTCTCAGAGTCCCAAAGGCAGGGAAGAGAGACGCAACCCATGTGACGTCCTCTCTCATTTTATCCAACGCAAGCTGTCACGTGACTCACCTGAACCCAGCGGGTCTGGGAAACAGAGTCTTCCAGCGTGGAAAGGGAAGAACGATCACCTGAGAATGACCACCAAAGGGCTCCACCGCAGAGGGAGGAAAAGCAAGCAGGTGCAAGGACTTGACGTGATTTAAATCTCTAGATCAAGCAGTGCCTGGAGGGGTTGCAGTCATTCTTAAACGAGCCAATAGATTTCTTTTTTTAAATCTAATTTAAGGTGGGCTTTTTTTCTCATTTGCAATTGAACAAATCCCAGTTGACAGGAACATACAAACTCCTCACTCCCTGGCTCCAGCGTTGCCCTCCCCCTGGTCTAAACACCACCCACGTGGGCTTCTGTCCTTGCACTCAGTAAGGAGAGCCACGACACACGTAAGCTTGGATGTTCTAGGTTTTTCTAGGGCCTGTTTTGCAGCCATTGTGAAGGCTAAATGGCACATGGGACAGAAGTCACTTAGGAGGAAAAAAAAATAGCCCTTGGTCTTGCAAATAAACCTGACTTTACCTGAAGGAAGGACAGGACTTCTCTAGGAAACCATAAACTTAGCTCCCTGAGATCCTCAGGAGAAAGTTGCCACATGTCCTTGGACTAGAGGCAGCAACGAGAAGAATCGGCCTGACGTCCACGGGGCTTTGCTTGATGACTCTGGTTAGAGAGTGGAGACCCCTGAGTTGCGATTTCATCTTTGCCAGTGACCAGCTGGTTAGTACTGAGCGAGTTGTTTATCCTCTCTAGGCCTTGGTCTCCTCATCTGTAAAATGGGTATGTTTAAAGTAGCCGATGTCTAATGTCCCTGTCTCCCTTATGCCCTAGATTTTTGTAAGATGCTGCCTCTGCCCACAGGTGTTCAGAATGTGGCTAGCTAGTTGTCCTAATGGCCCAGCAGGAGAGGGTGTGCTGGTCAAGAGCTCACCCCCAGAATTCCCCATGCAGAGTGGCTGTGCTCGGTGTGTGCTAGCCGGGTGCCCACGGCCAGAATTGCATTCAAAGAGCACTGGCCTGGGGGCCAGGAGACCTGAGTTCACACACCACTTGTTGCATTGCCTTTGATGAATCACTGACATCTCTCTGGACTCCAGTGTCTCCCTCTCTAATGTTGGGGTGGCGACCCGGGCCTACTTCACAGAGCTGTGAAGATCAAGTAACTTTCTAGAGGCAGCTTTGGCCCAGTGTGGCCTCCCTGACACGGAGACAGAGAAGCCCAAAGTGCTGCACAGATGTCTTACTGAGCTTCGTAACATGCTTCATGCCTAGAAAGATGATTGAGATGTGATATGGGCTCAGAACCCTTGTGTTGAGTGAGTAGATGGATTAAGGAGTGTTTAAATGGATGACAGAATAGAGAAATAGTAAATGAAATACAATATGGAGCTATGCAGGTGCCCCAATGTCTTATGTGTGGGCCCAGGTACCATGACAGACGTTCCATGAAGAAGGACGTCGTGAGCAGATGTGCTTGGGTTTGGGATGAGAAAGAAGCCCAGACCCCCACACATCAGTAAGACTGGGTTCTTTCCTCTTTTCCTGCACCAGTGGCCCAGCAGGCCCAGACACGTGCCCATGGCAGGAAAGTCATCTCATTAGTGGTCTCATGCTAAATAGTATGAAGGACTTTCCTGGGGCTCAGGGTAGAAGGCTGGGAATGAAGCTTGCAGGACTGTAGAGATATACAAACATAATGAGTAAGATGTGCAATGTATGGGGGATGGTCATGCTTGAGGCTCTGCCTCGAGGGGGGAGGGGGACATGGGCAATATACATAACCGTAATATTCGTACCCCCATAATATGCTGAAATAAAAAAATATATACATAATAAAAAAAAAAAAAAAAAGAAAAAGACTGTCCACCCATCACTCTGGCCCTGGGCCTCATACTAGAAACAAAGGGAGCTTTTCAGCTCTCCCAGAAAGTGCCAGCAGCCAAAGCAATGTATTTCTTCTTGTTTCCCTCCTTTTGCAAGCTCCTATGGCCCAGGAATATTTATTCATCCATCCAAGTTTGAATCTACCATGTGCCAGACGCTGCTCAAAGTGCTTGGGATATCACTGAACAAAAATGACCAAACATCCCTGCCCAGGTTCAGCTTGTGTCTGATCACAGAGCAAACCCTGCCCAACCACCACCAGAATTGCAGCAGGGGGAGTCCCCTTGCGTTGGCCATCTGCTTGTCTTACCCTGAGCAAAGGGTCCGGAGCCACGTTTAGATGCTGGGACGGATGGATCCTAGTACTGACTCGCATCTCTAAAGAAGACCTTCAATGTTAAAGAACAGCTGGTGTGGTGCCTCCTCTAAAAGAAGGACAAAGGTCTTGGACTCGGTGGTTCCTTGCAAATCCGCCAAGCCATTCGGGTGGCAGGCGTGAAGCGTGAGGAGTGAGTGATGCGCACACGCAAAGATGTAGGGAGGTTGGGAGCTGCCTGTTGTTGGAATGAATTCGCTCAGCCATAAGGCTGGGCACTGGTGGAGTCCACAGCCTCTTGCTAGGTGCTGAGACAACTACAGAAGAAACGAGAGGCAGTTCCCGCCCTCCGTGAACTTCCAAATAAGCTGACAGTCGGGCGGGCTGAAGAGGTTGGAAAGCTGCTTAGGGGAATAGAGGGACAGGGTAGGCAGAGGAGAAACCAAGACAAGGCTGAAGGACAGAGGGGAAAACCAGGACAATGCCGAGAGCATGCACAGCCCAGGTCTAGCTGCAGGGAGCTTATTTCATTCATTCATTCAGACAACAAATATTTGTTTCATGCCTCTCCTATCCCATTCTGCTAAGCTCTGCAGATAACTCGATGAGTGCATCCATGTATCTTCTGTTCCCATCAAGCCGACAGCTCTAGTGGGAGAGTCAGGCATTCCTTAAATAGTTACGTTATTTCTACGAAGGAAAAATACAGGAGCTATCGAGAGAACCATGCGTGTTTGTGCATGTGTGTACGTGCACAGGCATGCATGCACACACTGTGGGGTTGAGAGGCTGGTGGTAAGGGGACAAGTCCTGCAGAGGGAACAACCTGTGCAAAGTTTCCTGCGGCAGAGAGGGGTCTGGTCCGCTTGAGGAATGAGAAGCACAGGCTGGTGAGAAGGAAGTGGAGTTGAGAGCAGGAATGAGCAACGCGCAGGCAGACGGCGCAGGTCAAGTTGAAGGTTTTGCTCTTATCCTCGGGAAGGAGCAGCCGCTGGAGGGTTTACGCAGCAGACAACTGTGCTGTGATCTGTGCTAGAGAGACGACATTGTGCAGAGGGGTTAGGAGAGATGAGTTCACATTTCCTTCGTTGGGTTTATGAAGAATTGGCAAGACCTTTAAGGCAGCAAAGTTCATTTAATGCATTCTCTCGGAGGCAAATGTAGCAGAACGGTTCTGAAACCAGAATTTTAAGGGTGAGGATTTCGATCCTACTTGGCATAATTAATAATAAATGATGTCTACGCCCCACATGTCTCACAGGGTGTTTGTGAGCATCTAAATGCAAACATATGTAGACTCCAGCAGTGTCTCTAGCACTTACGAGCACCCAACAATTTGCAGCGATTTTTCTTGGGTCTCCTTGCACCTGGGGTGAGGATGTCCTGAGCAGCCACGGTCTTCATTAGAGTCTGACCACTCATCAGATCACCCTCCCTGGAAAGACCTTTGGCCCGTTGCTTTCTTGCTGATGTTTAAGCGTTTCCAGCTTCTTTTTGAAAACAGCTGGTCCCAATCTACTAAATAACCCCTTTGCACACTTGAAGACCATTATTAAGATTCCCTTTGGCCATAAACATACGAAGAAGTGTTTAACATATGAAAAAAAAAAAAAAAGCTTAACCTCACCAGTAATCAAAGAAATTCAAATCAAAACAACAAAATGCAATTTTTGCCTATCAATTTGGTAACTTTTTAAAATGATAGTGCTGTGTGCTGCTGAGAGTACGGTAAGGTGGCAATTTCGTACATTGCTGGTGGGAACATAAATTGGTACAATCTTTCTGGAAAGCAATTTGGCAATATGTTATCAAGACCCTGAAAATCGTTCTTACCCTTTAACCCAGTAATTCCACTTCTGGGAATCTATCTCAAGGAAATAATCAAAGAACCAGAGATTTCTGTTCAATGGCATTTCCTACAACAAACAATGTTTAAAATTAGGAATAACTAAAAACTCCCTAGAAGTTGAATGGTGTTGTGACATATGTTAAAAAGTCATGTAAAGTCATGTTAACAAGGAATATTCGAGGACATTCACAATGGTCACCGTTAAATGTAAAACACACACACAAGATACAAAGCTAAACACAGTGGGATTTTAATTATGTAATTACATATATTGTTATATGTGCAGTGAAGAGGCTAAGCGCAAAGAGCAAAATATTAAGAGTTCTTATCAAAGGGTGATAGAATTATGTGTGGCTTTTTATTTTTTTACTTTATAATTTAATAATCAAAACAATCACCTGTAATCCTAGCACTCTGGGAGGCCGAGGCAGGAGGATCGCTCAAGGTCAGGAGTTTGAAACCATCCTGAGCAAGAGCAAGACCCCATCTCTACTAAAAATAGCAAGAAATTAATTGACCAACTAAAAATATATATAGAAAAAATTAGCCGGGCATGGTGGCACATGCCTGTAGTCCCAGCTACTCGGGAGGCTGAGATAGAAGGATCGCCTGAGCCCAGGTGTTTGAGGTTGCTGTGAGCTAGGTTAACGCCACGGCACTCTAGCCTGGGCAACGGAGTGAGACTCTGACTCAAAAAAAAAAAAAAATCATTTAAGAGCTCACATGGCCTTATATATTTTTCTAAGTAGTTCAGCATGGCCCCCATCCTCCGGTAGCATATTGCCCAGAATCTTCATGGTGGACTTTCTGTGGTTACAGAGGTTTTCTGGAAAAGACCAGATAGTAAATATTTTAAGCTTTGCAGACCATACGGTCTTTGTCGCAACTGCTTGACTCAATTCTTGTATGGCAAAAACAGCCGTGGATAATATGTCAACAGATGGGCAAGGCTGTGTTCTAATAAAACTTTTTTTTATATAAAAATAGGCAGCAAGTCAGTTTTAGCTCATGGCCTTCGTTTGCTGACATCTGGCCTTAATGATTTGAATCTCTCCTGGCCCAAAAAAATCTATAGTTGACAATGAATGTAGTTGGGTGGACTTCTAGAAGGGTGGGGTGAAGTAAAGTCCTTGTCCTCATCTTCCTAGTGAGTCCATCAGTCTGAAACGTATTTAGACGCCGTCAGCTAGGGGCGTTCCTCCGCGGCCTTGGTTTACTTACCTCTTTGCACAGGTCTTCCCTCTCCTTCCCATTGGCGCCCCTTCCAAGTGGCTAGTTCTGCCACCACCCACATCAGCCCTCGATGCAGATGGTGGAGCGGAGAGAGGAGAAAGCCAGACATCTCAGCGATGACAGAAGGGGGCTGCAGAGACTCAGCCCAGTTGGTGGCTAGTTTGAGATCTCCCCACTCTACCAACCACATGCTACAGAGGCTTCCGGATTCTGTCGTTCTGTCTTCCTTCTGGCCGCTGCGTTCCAGGAGAAGGGAAGGAGAGAGACAAAGGTGAACTGTAGCTGTGTTGCAACCCAGGCAATGTCCAAAGGGGTCCACGAGGTGTTTGTTGGTGCCCTGAGTTTTGTAGGGACAATTAGAACCTTCATCAAGGGCAAGTCATACACTCATGTGTGATATGAAGCTTCGAAATTCCCCTTCTTTGGAGTCCTACACCGTTCACTTTGGTACATACACAGCTCCTCACCAGGTATAGGTCGTCTTTCTACCCACTCCAACCTCTTTTGCGTGTTTCCAGTGGGGACCCCTTGTCTAAACCGTTTTAGACATTTGGCACTTGTCCGGGAGGCAGATATGACATCTCAGAGCAGCCACATATCAGGTGGTGAGTAAGGGAGTTACTAGATGACAGTGGCTTTCCTGGGGCCTCCATGGCCCTGTCACTTTTCCCTGCAACCAAATCAAATGAAAAGTTGAGAACCACCAAGTGAAAACGGCCCATGTGGCAAAGGAAAGGCAGGAGTAGCCCAGCGGTGCCCCCAGCGTCCTCCTCTGGCTCTTGGTTTTGATCCTTCTGACTTGGTTTGATCTGTTGCACCCAAGAGACAGGCACTGGGGTGGGCCGACTCTCCTTAGAGACTCCACCATCCCGGTAGTTAAACAGTGATGAGGAAAAAGGAGAGAACAGGGAGATTTTAAAATTTTTAAAAATTAAAAATTTTAAAAATTAAAATCTGGGTTATTTTGCTGATAAAATCTCTCTCACACCATAATCAAGGCAGAAAACATTTACACCCAAGTGTCACCTCCACCTACAGTCTCCTTTAGGCTGCCGGTCTAGGACTTGCTTTTCTGTTCCAGGTTGACCTTAATACTTATCCTACTCTGACTTCCCCGGCATAGAAATGTGTAGTTATTGCGTTGCTGGAGGAAGAGTGTGTTGAGGGCCCAGTGTGAACTGCACAGTCCCAGGCCTTCTTTTTATGAAACCTTATTCAATAAGCAAATATTGGGAGGAAGCTGGTGGATGGAGAGATGCTAGGATTAGAAGTTGTTCGTGCTCCCCCGTTTCAGGCATTTTCTCTGCAGAAGACAGGCCTCAGTCTGAAATGCAGCTCTGTTACTTCCCAGCTGTGTGAACGACTTAATCTCCCCAGGCTTATCTTTCTTCTATGTAAGGGAAGAAAGGGACAAAGTGGGAGTGGGAGGCACAGTGACATCCATCGTGCAGAGCTGGGAAGCTGGAACAGGAGGCCACATGCAGTCGCCTGGCACAGGGTGGGTGCTCAGACGTTTCATCCCCACTTCACTTCTCTAAGCAAGAAACAATGCTGACAGCTCTGAGAAACGCAGGGAAGGATGTTACCCGGCCCTGCCCACCAAGTGCTGAGTCTTCGGGGAACATTTGTGTCCACAGATACCTTGAAATGCTGGCCGCACTGCGAAACATGCTGTTGGAACAGAGAAGAGGGAGAAATGCATTCTGACGACTGGTGTGAGTAAAGGCTGCGGGGAGGCTGCGGCATCTGAGCTGAGCCTTGAAGGTCGAGGATGGAGATGCAGAAGGGGCTTCAGGGCAGGGAACTAGAGGAGCACAGGCGGGAGACAGGAGGGGACAAAACGTCCAGGGTCGCTGGGCAGGCAGGGGCAGACAGAGTCTAGAGTGAAGGAGGTCAGATGCTGGTGAAGACACTGCAGAGATTGGGGGTTATTACGGGGGCCATGAGCTCTCAGACCAGGACATGACGTCACCAGAATGTCATTTTAATGGGGTGGACACACATGTCTGTCTGCCCAGGACAGTCTCCCACTCACTCATAAAAGTGAGTGTCCATCTAGATGATAAATTGCATGATCTCCCAAATTTTAGATCACCCTGCTGTCCAGAGGGAAACCGAAACTGGGACAAAAAGAGGCTGGACCCAGAGGGAGCCATTCAAAAGCCACGTTGATTATCCCAGTAGGAAATAAGGGTCTCCGGGGGAAGAGAACTGAGGGGAATGGAAAGAACATGCGAGGTCCTAAAACCAGTTTGAAGGTAGAGTCGATAAGACCTACTGATTGATGGGTGAGAAAAAGAGAAAGAAACAAGCAAGCCCGTAAGAGGACTGACTGCTTAGTGTCAGGTTTGTTGGCCGGACGGGCCGAGCAGGACATTCTTGTACAGAAGAACAAGCAACAGTGAGAATCTGCAGCACAGGAGGCTCCAGAGCTGGAGGCGTGGATGGGACAGGATCCTGAGGAAGAGCCTGGCTGAAGAGGGGGCCGTGAGACCACCAAGGGAGAGGGTGACAGAGGATGCTTGGGGCACACTAACAGCTGATACCGGGTCCCCTGCAAATGAAAAGAAGAGCCCGGGACACCTGTGGAGAGGAAGGTGAGGGGATGGCTGGTTGGATCAACAGAGCCAGACTGAGTAGGATGAAGAGGGCGATTAGAATGACCTTTGAATGTTCCACTTCCCCAGACCAGTGGGGCAGAGGCAAATTGCAGTGGGCTGGGGAGCGAGTGGGAGGTAAGGAAGTGGAGTCCACAAGCACAGATGACTCTTTGGACAGATCTGTTAGTGAAAGGAAGGAAAGAGATGAGACTGTGGTTTGAGGGATAATCAAGAAAGGGGAGCATTTAGGGAGTTAAGTGGGACCTGAACATACCTGGACACCAAGAAGAAGAGGCTGGTGATGAGTGGGTGGGGGGATGCAGAGATGTTCATTTGGAATAAGACAGGAGCAGATGGGTTCTGCTTCAGGGCAGAGGCCAGGGGGGACTCCAGGGAGCTGTGTCCCAGCAAAACCTCAGAGGGAGTAGGTGGTGGTGGTGGTAACATTGGTGTTATTCCCAACAATCAGTGGTTATTATTAGTTTTTGTTTACATGCAAGTTCTCTACATCAAGTTAATTCTCACAACAACCTCATTTCACATGTGAGGAACCTGAGCCCAAGAGAGGCCACCTGAGTAAATTGCCCACAGACAACTATAAAAAAATGGCAGAGCACGGATTTAAACCTCGGTCTTTCCCATGGCATAGCCAGAGTTGTAGGCCACTTGGAGTCAGTGTAGACCTGAGGCTCGGCCCTCCCAGTAGAGCTGGACGTGAAGTCATCGTCTGCGAACGATGAGGGTGGACATGGAAGCCTAAGGAGGGAGGAGAAGAGTTGAAACAGCTGTTGTGAAAAATGCGGTAGGGGTGGCCCAGGGAAGGGAGAGGGTCCAGACAGCCTCCCAGGGGCACTGAGAGCTTCCAGGAGATTCCATCTTGTCTTTATCACCCTAATTCCCAGCCCATTTCCTGCCAAGAACCTGCACCCCACACTCTTCTCTTTCTTTCTTTCTTTCTTTCTTTCTTTCTTTCTTTCTTTCTTTCTTTCTTTCTTTCTTTCTTTCTTTCTTTCTTTCTTTTCTTTCCTTTCTCCTCTAAACCCTCCCTCAGGGAAACTGAGTCATATGGCCTGAGTACAACAGGTCAAAGAGTCTTCCCACTGCTGGGAGACTTGTTGGTCTTGGCCAGGGAGTGGTGCCAGGCAGGCAATCCTCGGAGCTTTTGCCCCACCAGAGAGACCCTCGGCCTGGAAGGTTTAAGGGAGCAGTGTGCTCATCGGGCAACTGTGATTACAGATGGGATGCCTGGCAGCCATGAATCTGGATTCAGAAGTTCAGCTTTGCTGTTTTTGATTTGGCCTTCCAGTGCCCTGTCCAGCTCATAGCAGAAGAGAGCTGGAATCAAAGAACTCCCAGGTGAACTCCCACCCCCTCCTCCCAGGCCACCAGTGTCTCTTCCATTAACAAGCCCTCCCGTGCCATATGGCCTCTTTCTATTGGAGATCTACTCATTTTAGTTAACCGTTAGTACAGAGGGTGCCTTCATTTGAGCCCAGAGCTTAAATCCACACCCCTGATTCACTGGATTTGACCGCTTTGAAGATAGCAACAGACTTAACTGGGCTGAACCTCCCTACTTGGAGACAACTCCATCAAATTAGTAAATTGAAGATGTTGACCTTGGAGACAGGGTTGAAGACACAAGATTGCTGCTTGTTGGATGTGGACCGCCAGTAAACAGGGAACTGGTGAGCCACTGGTCCAAGTTAACAAAATCCATCCAGGACCAAATCTGTAATAGAAGACAATAGGCTCGATCCAAATTTCCATAAAAGTAGCTAACAGGACCAGGGAATTGGCATCCAGTTCTAGACTTGTGCTGACTTTCTCCTCCAAACATCATTGTCAACACTGGGACTCAGGGTAGGAAATCTGTGGGCTGGTAGATTCTAAAAGCTTTTATTAGAATCTTCTCATGACTCTCTTTTCCACAGGGCTAGAAACTCACTTGTAAGAGAGTAATCTTAGGTTCTTAGTAATTGAGAGAAGGCACAGGGAAAATGACCACATCTTCTGTTCAGGCTGAAATGGAATCATTGGAAGAGATGCAAGCAAGTGACGCTGCAATCTACGCTGAAGTAGGACTGTATTTGTAAGATCCAGGGCAAGAGAGAGGGGAGAGGGAGCTCTTCAGAGAGGGAGTTCCGAATCTTTCTGCATTCAGAATCCATGGGCAAATGTTTGAGGAGCAGTGACCATGTGTGCACCCGCACACACAGACACCGGGGTTTCTGAAGAGCTGTGTACCATTACCCAGCTCAAGTCAAACCAAAACCTGTGCCAAACTGTAACCCCCGGCTTAAACTGTGTGCTCCAACCACAGGCAGGAGAATCCCGAAAACCCTGGCCACGTCCTCAGACCAACTCTCCAGCAGATTACCATCCTTCCCTGAAGTCGCCCTGCAAAGCAACCCAGGGCCAACAAATCCCTCCCTCTCCCACCGGTTCCAACATTTCTCTAATTAATGCAGGAGAAAATTAATTACAGAGGGATTTTTCAAGACCTCGGCATCTGATAACCAGCCCAGCTCCCCCCTCCCTGCGGCTAATTGCAGCTCCCCATTGGCCCTGCCCCGCTCTGCCCCCCCCTGCCCTCCCCCTCCCCTCCCTTCCCAGAACCCGGGAACAATACCACAGGCTAATTAGGCAGAGAAAGAGTTTCTTGGCAAAGGGGGCCGAGTGCTAGGTCAGTACCTTGAACAACCCAGAAGAAAAACAAAACAGCATTAAAAGAAAAAAAAAAGTGTGTAGGGGGGGAACCTGTTAATCCCAAGCACATTTCCGCCAAATATTCTCCTTTTCAAGTGTTTTCTTCCTGGTAAACAAAGTTCTGTGGCTGGCGCTGGAGATTTTAGGACGCGGTTGCTTAGTAATGGTGGGGAAAACACGGAGTCCCCACCTCGACCCCGTTTTGTTCTTCGTCCCTCTTGCTCACTGCACTAAGGGGTAATGACACATTCCCACATTGCCGGGGGACAGGCTGTTTGTAAAGAAGAGCTGAGCTTTCTTTTCTTTTCTTTTCTCTTTTTTTTTTTCCATGTCTAACAGCTCCCCAAAGCCAGGCAAGGAACAGAGATTGCTGCTCCCGAGTGTGGTGCCCACGAGACAGGCGCTGACCGGTGGAACCTCCCGTGCCGACGGGAATGTCCTGTGTCCGTGCCATCGGGATGGTGGCCTCCAGTTACTCGTAGCCACTTCGTGCTCGGAGTGTGGTTTGCGCCACTGAGCACCTGAATGTTAAATGCTATTTCATTTTGATTCATCGAAATTGAAATAGCCACACAGGGCTTGTGGCTTGGAGAGCCACCGCTCCTGACAAAGCCCCTGCAGGCTGAGAGCCACTGAGAGCACAGCAGTAGAGTCTTGGTGGCTCTGGGATGGCTGTGAGGGACAGAGGATGGGACAGCACAAGGAGGACACGGGTCTCCACTTGCATGTGGCCCCATCTTCTCTTTGTGCGGTCCCAGGCGTCACTGACCTGGACCCTCGGTTTCCTCTTCTGTAATGTTAGAGACAGTCACGAAAGGATCCCTGGGGTGGCTTTGAGGTGGAGGGAGTGGAAGCTGAGTCCCCCAGAAACCCCACCCATGAGAGAGTGACAAGCACAGCCTGGCAGGTGTCTGCAATGCTGCCAGCTCCATAGTAGCTCTGCAGTCTCACCTCCCGCCTTCCTGGGCTTGCAGTTTTTGCCGCGGGAATTCCACACTGCTGCCCATGGCCGAACCTCTGCCTACGCCGCAGCCGTGGCCCCGAGCACCCTGCCCTGCTGGTTCCTTTGCCTGGGCCGAAGGGATTTCTGCTCAACTTCAAAGGTCCTGAAGAATCGGGACTCCCCGGAGCCAGAAAGCCTGTCCTCCCCCTCCCATCTTGTCATCTTGTCACCCATTCTCTTTTTTCTCTCTTTCTCTCTCCCTTTCTCTCCATACAGTAGCCACTAGCTGCACGTAGCCACTGAACGTTTGAAATGTGTCTGGTACTCCTGAGCAACTGAATTTTTAATTTGATTTGATTTTAATTTATTGAAATTGAAATAGAAATAGCCACCTATGGCCCACACTGTCTCTCTCTCCCCCCACCCCGCCACACCCCCCACAAGCCAGGCAGGGCAGGATGCCCCTCTCCAGCCTCCACTCTGTGAACGTCTGCAGCCCTGCACTTACCTACAATCTGCTATTTTAGTGATCTCTTTATAAATCTGTCCTCCATTCGACAGTGAACTATTAGAAAAGACACGACCTGTGTTTGCCTTTGTTTTGTTTTGTGTTGCACCTGTGTGTCCCCAGCATCCAGGGCGGCATCGAGCGCTTAGTAACTTCTCAATGAACACTTCTCGTCCGTGAAACAGCAATTATGCATCAGTCTACAGCCTACATCGGGGCTCAGCAAACGACGGCCCACAGACGGCCCACAGGCCCAAGCCAGAACCCCCCCTGCTTTTGTATGGCCCTCAAACTAAGAAGGTTTTATTTTTTTTAAAAGTATTTTTTATTTGAAAATGGTTAGATGAATACCTACATAATATCCTCAATTTTCCTTCTTTGTCGACAAAGCCTAAGATATTCCCTTTCTGGCCCTTTAAGGAAAAGTTTGTCAGTCTCTGGTCTAGATCCCAAGAACAGCTGCTGATGGGGCTTGGTGTAGCCCGTGGTCAGAGAGAGGGAGGAAGGATGGCTGGGGAGGGGTGCGGAGAGAGGGGCCCAGGCTCCCACCTGAGACGTCCCCCTCAAAGCTGAGCCTGCAGGCCGCTGGCTACATCTGTAGGAGTCGGTCCCCAGGAATGCCACCTGCAAGGGCAGCACGCACAGGTACACCTTGTGCTTCCTCCTCGCTCTCCCCACCTCCCTGGCCTCACTGCAGACACCTCCGGGAGTCGGGCTTAGGGGACACATGACACGGCCTTCTGAGAAAACTCTGCCTCCCTCACCCTCGAGCCACAACGGCAAACAGGAAGAGGGGCTTTTCTGGATTCCCTGTTGTGGTTTGACTGCGTTAAATAGCAGTTTCCATTTAAAGCAAAGACCCCAAACATATTTGTTAACAGCAATGGAAAGTTCTTCCAAAGAGACCCTGGGAAGCAGTCTGGCAGGAGGAAGCAATCTGCCCTTCCCCTTTCTGCTAAAACTCGAACTGAAGTTTCTAAGAACCGCTTCAAGGTGAGCCACAAGAGCCTGAAACCTTTCCCTATCCCTGTCCCATGCCTCTTAACACCTCCCGTACCCAGCTCTCCCCTCCCCCAGGTCTTCCTCATCTCCAGCCCAGAAACAAATCGCCAAATGTCTCTCCCAACGTCAGGAGCATCTGGGAGCGCCTGGAGGCCCACTCCCTTCCCTGCTGGGTCCACGCTTCCAAACAGGGAGGGCCGAGCACACCCAACATGCTAAATATTTCCCTGCTGCAGAATCTGTTTCACTGCTGCGGCTGCCGCTTGGCAGCCAAGAGACAGGAAGCTATTTAGATATATTATCTTCCTTTTCAGGAAGTTTAGAGGAACTTCTGTATTGCAGTTCACACAAACATTCCGTCTGATGGTCATTTAGTCATGCCGGCTCATGAGGTCAGCGGTGAAGAATGCTCTTGCTGATTAAACTTCATTCCAGCTTCTCCACTTGCTGCTTGCTGCCTCACATCCCAGGGAGAAAACAGAGTTCCCCCCGGCCCGGTGGTGACCAAGACCAGGAGCCTGGCCAAGAGGCTGCAGGGGTTCACTGCCAACCTCGCAGCCCCTTCCCAGCTCCCGCCTGGAGCACTTCTTACTTCTAAGGGATATTTATGGTTTCATAAAGTAATGTACATGCCAGTGAGTAGGAAGGTGGGCTCCAAGAATACTTGCTGGAAAGATAATGCTGTCTTTTAAGGGAGATCAAAGAGGAACGTTGGCGGGAGGTGCTGAGAATGCTATCGCAAGAAAATGCAATACAGATCCATGCTCAGGTCACGGAGACGATGAGTTGATAGCTGGAACCCAGGCCTGGTGCAGACTGTCACAGCTAACTACGCCTGAGTGGTGACTATGTTCTATTAGACACTCTTGCAAGTGATTTATGTGTATTACCTCATTTAAGGCTCAAACAACTCAAGGAGGTAGGGACGATGAGGAAATTGGCCCGGAAAGCCAGATACAATACTCCGCGTGAGGTCACACACACAGTGAGTGGTGTGGCAGGGCTGCGCTGTGGATCCAGCCTGTGCTGTCCAGGCAGGCTTTCTGCAGTGACGCCCGCGTCCTGTATCTGTGCTTGCCAATAGGGTAGCTGCTGGCCGCAGGTGGCTACTGAGCCCTCGAAAAGTGGCTGGTATGATTAAGGAACTGAATTTTTAACTTATTTAACTATCATGTATTTAAATTTACATGGATGCACGTGGCTCGTGGCTACCATGCTGGACGCCCAGATCTAAGTAGTCTGACTCCAGAGTCTACACCCTGAAATATTTGACCATCCTGCGTTTCAAATCAATTAGAGAATTTGCAGCTACTTAGGAAAATAATTAAACTCTAAAGATAGAGTTTAATCAGTATCTTTACAGACAAGAACACATGAGAAATTGGACTCAATAAGAAAGAGAAAAAAAAGTTAGATAAATTAAACGGTAGGCATTCAGGTCAGTGGTTGAGTGAATGTTTATAAAGAGAAGAGGGTGAGATGCCAGCATGGTCTGTCAAGAGAGGAAGTGGTTTCCTCTTGTGTAACCAATAGGTTGTATCAAGCTTCTACTCTGTGGCCTTACTGAGGCCTGATCTCTAGGGTCCTGTGTTCTAGGTGGGAAACCAAGTCTACCCCCCCTCCCCCGAAATAACACCATGCTGCATGATCCAGGGTGGGCGGTTGGAATTCAGGACA
Organism: Cheirogaleus major; assembly: GCA_963574435.1. NCBI lineage: Eukaryota > Metazoa > Chordata > Mammalia > Primates > Cheirogaleidae > Cheirogaleus > Cheirogaleus major. The sequence goes on from CAUYPO010110312.1 coordinate 50,999, forward strand.
AATCAGTCAAGTCAGGAGCAATCAAGGAGGTCCCCATGGAGGAGAAGTCACTTCCACTGGAATTTGAAGGACACAACTTGGATGAGGACAGTAGGAAGGTAGGAAGGATGAACACAGTGACACACTTGGAAGGAAAAATGGAATGTTCTTGATGACTGTCTTGGATACTGACATACAGAGATGAATCACCAACAACTCCAAATTTTCTAGCTTGAGTAAAAATAGTGGTTCTGGGGGCAGACACAGGAACTTTAGGGGGTGGTAGGAGATGGTTTTGGAAAATTATACCTTTGGTTTTGGGGCATGTGGATTCTGAGGTGGCAGCTTGTGGAAATTTGGATTAATATCCACTTTTCAGTTTGGATGGGAGGAGGCTGGATTAGAAGACTGGCCCAAGATCACCTCCATTCCCAGTCCTCAGAGATCTGGCCTTCCCTCGGAAGCCCAGAAATTAGTCCAAGGCAGAATGAAGAGAAGCCACAGGGCTCCAGTGATGTTCACGTCACCATCCCACTGGGCACAAACACATACCTTGTTTTCTCTGGGTTGACAGACATCCGGTTACTTCATCTTGGAAGTTACCATTCATCTGCCCTTTGGAACATCCTGCCCAGTGACCGATTTTTTTAATAGCTTTCTTCTTTCCTGATTATATTTGTAATACCTACTCACTGCAAAACATTGAAAACTTCAAAAACAGAAATAAGGAAATGCAATCACACATGTACACACAGACTCACAGAAGTTGTGTGTTTGTATCTGTACATACACACACGCACACGTATGTATATGTGTGTGTGTTTGTTTCCATCCATTTCTAGCTGATATTTTAAAATGCATTTTTAGCTGACAAAACGTGTGAGAATAAACAAGAAAATAACAATATCCAGCTTTTATTAAGTTGTTGGGGAAAATAGGGAAAAACGTTTGCCAATTTCTACACATAAACACATTTAGAACAATCTGCTCCTAAAATGAATCTATGGACTCACCCCTTATTACTCAACATTGTTCAACAGTCAGGTAGGTGCTGGTACCTCTTTAACATCTCTTTTCATCACGTCCTTATTTTCCTTTCAAGCAGAGAGCTATAGATTCATAAATACCTGTAACAGCCTCAGAGGCAGCCGGGAGAGACCAGGAAGAGGCAGGGAGTGGAGGTTTGGAGCTGACCCATCAGGAACCCAGAGCACCATGATGCCCTGCCAACGTTCTAAACCTCCAATCTTGAATTCCTTGATCTCAAGAATTCCCCAGACAAGAAAAGAAACACTGAACAAACATCAAGGAGTACAACAAATAGACATATTAACGACACCTGCAGAGGGATTCGGCCCCTCTGGGGAGAGACAAAACGGAGGAAGACACAAGAGGAGGCAGGAGAGGACGAAGGGGAATTTGTACGCCGCTGTCTTTAACCGGTCCCAGGGAGCTCAGGACTGGAATATTCCCTAATGAGTATGATCAGTGTATACAGTTAATCGACAGATCGTGGAAACACACCGAGATGCAGGCACACACAGCAGACAACCTCAACAGGCAATTCTTGCCCCCTGCCTCGGTCTCCTGGAACGCAAACGGAGGTGGAACTTCATTCTTGGAGACACCCACGGTCTTTGTTTCTGGAGGTGGGTGGATCCTTATCTGGTTCATTTTTTTTTTCAAGAAACTGCTTGCTCCCTGAGAAACGCTTGCGGAGGAGAGAGTCGTCTCGGTGGATCCACCTCGGGAGGGGGCTGAGGGAGGATGGCCTGCGCTCCAAAGATAACTCAGCAGCCCCCACCTCCTGCGAGCCTCCCTCCAAAATCTCCCTAATGAGCTGTCTCGGGGAGGGGGTGGTTATTTTCAACAATATCTTGGCCTCCGCTTGTTGTTTCCGAACCTCCAGTTTTCCATGCCATAAACACCACTTGCCTTGACCTCTCCCTCACTCCCCTCTCTGACAGCTTCTCATGCGTGAAACATATTTTTGTTCATTATTTTGCTGTCCACAACCTTCCCTCCCAACCGTCCAGCCTGGGTCTGCCCCCCACCCCCGCCACTGCACCCTTCACCCCGACGTCACACATATAATGAATTACCATTCCTTCAGACAACGAGGTGGAAAACTTGTGGTCTCCAAGGCAACCGGGTATCCTGGGGTGGGGTGCTGGGGAGGGGGGCCTTGCCCCGCCAGGAAAGGGCTGGAAGTGGGGGGGGGTGCAGGCAGAAGCAGAGATGATATCATTCCTGAAGCCCGAGAGCAGCCAATCCGCGCGTGAGGATGTGATGTCATCCCCCCCGCCCCCGCCCCCGCCCAGCCTAGGTAGCCCCACTGAGAACTCTAGACAAGTATTGAACCGCAGTTGTATTGCCGTGAGAGAAAGGGGGTGGGGGGCGGCCGTGGGGAGAGAAAGAGATCTACGGACCCTCTGCGTGGCCCAAGCAGACACCACAGCCCTCGCCAGAGGCAGCCCCATAAAAATGTCAACAGCTCGGGCTCTCCCTGCATTACTACACAATGATTTCTTTGGGGAGAAGAAAAAAAAAAACCTAAGATTTATTTTGCAACCACACCCCCGCCTCTGTTGGAAGAGAAATACCAACCAACAAGTTGTGAATGAAGTGTCTGCCGGTCGGGCCCCCTCACGCAGCCCGAGAACGTCAGAATGGGAACGTGGCATATGATCACGCTCCTGCATGTGATCACGCTCATGCACAACCCACTAAGCGCATTCTGCTGCTCGCAGCAGCCCCAGGGATGGGGGAACCGCTCTTGAGGTGCAGGGTGCTCCGGGGTGGGAGCGAGCGTGGTTTGGGGCAAAGCTGCCCAACCTAGTGGTGTGAGCCACTTGAGGCGCTGGGGGGAGGGGAGTCTGTCCCCAAGACAATGACAGCATCGAGGGCTCAGTGCCAGGCTCCCGGGAGAAGCAAACAAGCCGTGGCTGTGGGGAGGGGCGCAAGCTCGTTAGAGAGCCCACTGGAGTGTCACCACCATGCAGAGAGGAGGGGGAGAGAGCTCGGCTCTCCTCTGTCAGCTTTTTCTCTTGGGTCTGGGAAGCGGCACTGTTTGGAAAACAGCACACTCGGGCTTTCCCCCCAAATGCCAGCAGTGTTCCCAGGAGTCCGGGCCACAGGGCAGTGCGTCCAATGGCTTGGACCAGGCCAGAACTGTTCCCTCCCTGCACTTAATGCATAAGGAGCAGGATCCCCTGCCTGGTCTTCCCGGGGTTGTCCCACACGGACCCAAGTATGCTGCCTTTGAGGAAACAGAGAAGCAAAGAGCCCCAGGTTACAACCCATTTTGCAGATGTGGCCATCAGGACCCAGAAAAGGAAGGAATGAGCCCAATGACCAGCGGAGTCACCAGTAGCTCTGGGGCCAGACCTAGGACTAGGACTCTGTTTCCAGGTCACTGTTCATGGCCAAGGACAAGCCTGTGACCCAGCAGCAGTACCTGAGATGGAAATCCTTCAATCTCAACGTCATCTTGACCACTTTCTGCGTGAATAATTACGTCGTTGGAATGAGTTCATGACGATCCCATCCCCATTTCTACAAGCTGTGAGCAAGAGTCACTGAGATGTCATTCTGCAGACATCTGCTGCACATCCAGCCCCTATCCGGGCCTCCCTGCACCCGCAGCCCTGACGCACACGGAGAACGGGAAGGCCCAGCCTCACTCCCAAAGGGCCGCAGTCCAGGAAGGGAGGCAAAACCGGGGTATGAAGTGTGCACATGAGTATTACGACGAGGGCCGCACATGCTCAAAGGGAGGGTGCCCCTCTGTATTTTAGCAAATCGTCACTGGCCTCCTATTCCTTGCTCCGTGCTGAGGTACAGGCATGGCCGGGCCTCAGGTCTGCCCTCCCGGCACTTACATCAAGAGAGGGAGACGGAGGCTAAACACACACAGTCTTCCCTACGGAAGCCGCAGGAAGGCTGGGGTTTTGGCTACACTGAGGCTATATAACCCAGCACCTTGCATGGTGCCCAGTATAGACACTCAATATGTCAAATGACCGAAACAGAAGCAGTACCTGGAAGGACGTTTCTAATTCTAGAGGACATTAGCGAGGGGGTGACACCTGCACAAGGCTTTGGAAGATGGATACAAATTTGCCAGGAGGGGGAACATTCCAAGCGGAGGGAACAGCATCCGCATTGGCGCAGCGTGTAAGGACGGGGCAGGATGGGTTGGCTGAGATAATAAACAATCCCCACATCCCCGCGGCTTAAAACAGCAAAGGCCTGTTTCTTGTTTGTGCTACGTGTCCGTTGCAAGTCGGCCAGTGGCTCCGCTCCATGCTGAGGCCATCCTGACCTAGCCATGGAGTAGCCACTGCTGCACGATGGATGGTCGCCATGGAAGATGGAAAGCAGGGCTGAGACCCGAAGCAACGCATCTTCTTTCTGCTCATAACTCCCTGGCCATAACTGGTCACATGAGCCCACCCAACCCCCAAGGGCCAGGAAGATCAGTCCTAACTTATTCACGGTAGGCAAAAAGCTAGAAATGCCTGACAGCAGCATTAATGACTGTCACACACAGACATGTGAAACTGCCTTGGTATCTTGGGGGAATATACACGGTGAGCAGGAGCAGTCCAGGAAGGCTTCATGTAGGAGGTGAGCTCAAACTGGGCTCTGAAGAACAGGTGAAAGCCAAGCAAGGTAGACAGAAAGAAGGAAAGGCGCCACTGCAGACAGCAGAAGCTGCCAGAGCCAAAGCCAGACACTGGAAGGAAGCTGGTACCAGGTGGTTGGGCAGGGGAGAGTGGACGAGAGTCACAGGGTTCGGTCATTTTACCAACTGGATGCCAATCGGTTCACAGTGTCAAGCAAAATTGATCCAGCTTGCCAAAGTATCAGGTGGGACTCCAACACAACCCACGCTTCCTCTACTGTGCCATTTTCCCTTTTCACCTTTTATGTGGGAAATTCTCAAATGTATAAAAAGTTGCAGAAATAGTAAAAGAAATCCCCAAACACCCTTCACCCAAAGTTGCTTATGGTTAACATTTGACCGCCTTTGTTATCTCTTTCTCTGTGTGTGTGCGTGTACACTCACTTTATTTTTCTGAACCATTTAAGAGTAAATTACATACATCATGGCTCTTTACTGGCTAAATGCATCAGGGCATATTTCCTAAAAATAGCAATATTCTCCTGCATAACCACAGAGCAGTTATCAACTCCACAAAGTTGCATTGATGGGTCACTGTAACCTCTGGCCATGTTCTAGTGCGGTCAGTTGGTCTAGTAATTTCCTCTTTGCCACTGTTGCCCTCCGATGTAGAAGCCAATCTAGAGTCAGGTACTGCATTGAGCTGCCCTGCCTCTCTGGCCACCTTTAACCTGGAACATTCCACAGTTTTCTTTTTCCTTTATAACATTCTCCTTTTTAAGGAGTACAGTCTCAACTCACACCTCTTTTGCTTTTACTAGAATGTTCCTCCTGGAGGGTTTGTCTGGCATTCCCTAGCGACTAGATGGACGTTGTACATTCCCGGCTGGGGTACTCCGTGGGAGCTGCTGTGTCCTACTCAGGACGTCCCTTCCGGAGGCGCAAGCTGTCATGTGGCCCTCATGAGTGACGGTAAATTTTAAGCACCTTTTCAAGATGTTGCCCCATTTCCTCACTCATAATAGCTGCTGGTTTTGTAGGGGGTTCCCTCCCTTGCAAATAATAAGCAGTCAGAGAGGATACACTTTAAGGCGGTGCAAATATCCTGCCCCTCGTCAAACTGTCTTCCTGGATTTACCACTGGCCCAGGATCCTCACCTGGTCCCATCCTCACCAGGATGGTTTTGAGACGTGACGTTCCAGCTCCGGTGCTCCTTCCGCATGTCCCTGTTGGCCCTCGGAATTCTATGAATATTAGCGAGAATCACCCCTTCTCCATCTGCCTATCCATTTACCTATCTGTTTACATCTATCTATGAATATCTCTAGCACAGGCTCAGGAATTCCTATTTTTTAATATCTTACAATTCATTCCTCTACTAAATTATTTTAGTGCTCACGTTGGTGCCCGGCATGGCCAGCGGGAGCCCCTTCAGGCTGGTTTCTGTGCCCCGTAATAAGCTCCCAACCTTTTTTATGTATATCATTTTTGTAATTGGCAAAAAAAAAATAACTTAATTCACCTGAGTGTCTAATGGGACCCGGAGGCCGCCGAATTGTCTAGAAAGGCAAGGGATGTTCAAGGAGGCCGTGGAGGCTCCCGCCAGCCTGTCTCACCGTCCCGGGGAGTGAGTCTGCTTGGTCAAGGAGCTACTCAGCCCATCTTCACACGAACCCTCGCGAGAGTTAAGAAACCCAAAGAAACCACTCTATGGAAAGTGCTGGTTCCCTTTCAGAGCAGTTTCATGGGGCTGAGAGTAAAGGATTAGAGGCCCAGGGCAGAGACATGACGATACTATTTCCTTGCACGGTTGTAGCTCTAAATGCCACATTCTTAACATTTCTGTGCAGGTTTTAGCAGCCTGGATGCCAGGGTCCCTGTGACCATCTCACTTTCGGTGCCGGAGCTGCCCAGTTCTTTGCCATGTGACCCCATCCCTCCACACTCATCTTCTAAGAAAGACTACCTGGGTGAGGTTTCTCCACTCCCACTTTACGGATGGTGAAACCAAGGTTCCATGAAGTGAGGAGACTTGCCTAAGACCTCTCTCCAGCATCAGGGATTAGGAAATCCTCAGCTCCCACGTGGGTCCGGCAGTGCTCGAGAGCAGATGGCTTGGAGAGGGCACGGATGTCACCCAACCTCTCGTAAAGCACTGTAGGGATCAGGGATTAATCCTGAGAGTCTAAGCAAAGTGGAAAGGACAAAGGGCCACAGAGAGCCTGCAGGGCTGCTCCTGATGCTGGAACCACAAACACGCATTCCCTCCTGTATCCTTGCCCTCAGCATCCTTGCGTTTTTCTTTCGATAAGAGATGGGGCTTTGGAATCAGACAACTAGGACAATTTCCTTCAACCCCTATGACTCTCAGTTTCCTCTATACATGGGGACAATGACACCTACATCTCAGGGCCGTGTTATGGTTAAATTAGACAATGTGTTTTCCACTGTGCTTAACCCAGTGTGTAGCCAGGGGAAGCCCAGATGCCTGGAAACCACAGCTGTATTTGGAGAAAGGGCCTTCGAAGAGGTAATTAAGGTAAAATGAGGTCATACAGGTGGGCTCTAATCAATACGACAGGTGCTCTTACAAGAAGAGATTAGGGCATGGATATGTGCGTGCATGGAGAGGTGGCCGGCTGCACACCACGGGGGGAGGCCTCGGCCAAAAATGAACCTGCCGACACCTCGATCTCAGGTTTCCAGCCTCCAGAACTGTGAGAAATAACTTCTGTTGTTTAAGCCGCCAGCCCGAGCAGACTGACGCAGACGTTCGTTGGTCAGGTCTCTCTCTCCCTCCCTCCTCCCCGCCCTTCCTTTCCTTCTCCCTTTCCCTTCTCTGCCTTTTCTGTGCTCCTCCGCCCTGCTCAGGGCTCCCTCGGTCTTTCTGGGGTTCCCACAGTGAAGTGTCTCCAGAACCCCTCCTCAAGAAACGGAGTTGGGAGGGACCACCTGCTCCAAACCGCCAACCTGCTCAGCCTTTGGCTCTAAAGAGGAGGGAAGAAAATAGAAAAGATGCCCCTGTGCGTTTTGCTCAGATCGAATTCTCACCTAACACAGCCCAGATCCAAGACTGCCACGCACGTCACCCCCAAAGGCCAAGCCGTAGCCCTTGACATCAGAGCGGGGGGTCAGAGCAGGGCTGATGAAAAATCGCTCTCTGTGGGTCGGTGGCTTTTGACAACACTGCTTCTCTGCCGCCCATCTCCCGCGGGCCCCACAGGCAAGGCTGCCCGGCAGGACGTGGAGAAGACGCTGGCATGGGAAGTCAACCATCAGCTCCACCGGACACGGGCTGCTCAGGGAGGGGAACGCCGAACTTGGACCCCAACAGGCAGCTGGCCACGGTCAGGTCGGGCTGCACAGAAGCCCCTGGCCCTACTGACCTGACAGGGCCAGGAAGAATCCCTTTCCCCCTCCCATGAGTTCCCAAGAGCCAGGCTCTGGGTCCTCATGTCCCTTGATCCCAGCTGCAGCCTCCCTAGCAGTCGGGAAGCTCTGGAAGAGGGAAGAGTGTCTGGGAAGAGGCCTGGAGAGGGGCAGCACGTCCGGGAGGGATCCTTGCTAACAGTCCAGTTTGGCTGTGTCCCACGGGGCAGGCGGCCTGCACTCTGGGCTCCATCTGCGGCCTGTTCCCATGCAACCTTGGCCTTCTCCCCGCGGGCAAATCAGGGCATGTCCGGAAACGATTATAATCAGCCACACTACCCTGAGAGCTGCCCCAGAACCCAGCCAGGGCAGAAAACGCTCTGTTCTTCCATTTTATGAATGAGCAAAGCTGTATGCTTTCTATAAATGTCTGCATAAATCACTGGTGGGCATTCCCCTCTTGGCACAAGAAAAACCCAACCCAGGCCTCGCAGGCAGCTTCTTCCCCAGGAGGGAGGCCCAGGGGCCGCTCTCTCCATTTCTTCTGGGCTCTGGGGAGCTGCCTCCCAGGCTGGTCTCTGGTTCTGCATGCAGAGAAAGCTCTTGCTCAGACAATGACTCGGCCCCAAAGGGGTGGCAGCTCACCTTTCCAAGGGCCTCCTGGGCCGAACTCCAGGCGAGGCCCACAGACCTGCTGTGGCTCAGGGCATCCTTTGTCAGCTGTCCTCCTGGGAGCTCCAGCCCACACAGGCCCACAGCCCCAGCCTGCCCATCACAGCCTGCACAGGGGACAGCCATTGGAAAGGTCTCCGTGCCGCTGGCATTTTATGTAAAAGTTCCATGTCCACTTAACCAACAAGTAATCATTAATATTACCCCTGGCCCATGTAACCAACTGTTAAACTGACACTAATGAAATGAGTCGTGGGCACCATGACCAATATTAAAACCAAGTCTGAACTGTTAACTTAAATGATCCAGGCTGATTTATACATCGTGCCTTGCATTTAACCAGCACGGTGGGTATTTTATATCAAAATGCACAGACATTCCCTCCCTCCTGCCTTTATTCCTTCTCACCGCCTCCCAGCTCCAACTGGATCAGACCAGACCAGACCAGATGGTCCCCTGCCTTAATTTTCTGAATCATAGTTCTGCCTTCTTGGTTAAAAGGCATTCCCGAGAATGGGGAAATGCATGGAAAATCAGGTGTTGAAAATAATATATTAATTAGTACATGTGACTTTGGAATCACCTGTAATGAGCATGCTATGAAAGTGGCTAATTCAAATGGTTTGAGTTTTCACTGTGGGCAAAGGGGGAGGGGGAAGGAGGTGACTCTGTTTGGGGAGGACCTGCATCGGCAGGTGTGGCTTACTCACTCAAGGAGGTGAGGCTGGCCTCCGGAAGACAGGAGACTGTCAGAACCCAGGAGACTCAAGTTTGGGAAACTCTGCCAAGGACAGCCACAGCCTCTGCACTTACCTTCTTCCCAAGTGTGCTGGCGTTGGGGGTCTCCCTTTTAATTTAGAGGTAAGTGACACATCTGTCCCATAGGACACTACACTCATGCCAGCTGGCCTGCCTTCCTCATGGTCCTCCCGGACACCAGAGGCACCTGCCTCCATCATTTATCCACAAATCACACACAGGCTCAGCGCAAGTGGGCAGCGCTTAAGGGGGGCACAACTATACGCAGCCTGGAGCAGAGCACACGTGGGACAGACCAGGAGACCAGGTGGCCACAGAACCCCCCGGGCTCTTCCAGGACAGCAGGGTGTGGGTGTCTGGTGTTGGGGAAATGTCGGGGCATTTCACTCCTAAGACCTAGGAAGCTGGTGCTTCTGCAGCACCACTGAGGGTTTGGGGTTGGGAGAGTTCCCAGCCTACAGCTAGCACCGGCTCCCTGTACCACTTGTAGAAGGACAGAGGGGCCAGTGCAGAGGGGCAGGCGAGGAGCCACCTGGCCAAGGGATGCGTCCAGGCAGCCTGGGATCAAAGTTAGATGTCACCCTCCAACCCCTGTAGACACACCAGGATCCCCACCTTGCCATGTGGCACAGTGGACTGGCTTGGCGTAGGTTAACTTTTGTTCTAAAAAACTCCAGAGTCTCACTATTTTTTTTTGTTTTAATTCACTGCTTGGTTTTGATTCCTAGATCTCTCCCTTACTAGCTGTGTGGCCTTGGGCAAGTTACCTAACCTCTCTGAGCTTCACTTTCCAAATCCATACAATGGGCATGAGAACAACCACAGCACTCACGTCAAAAGGTTAATGAGATACTGCATATAACACCCTTTGCACAGTGCCTGGCACATGGTCAGTGCTGGATCAACCATCTTCACTATTCTTCACTGTTCTCTCTGGCATCTGGCATCTAAACTCTTTGCCTCTGGACAGGAAGGTGCTCTCTGCTAGCCTCCCCCCACCCCCATCCCCCATCATGCTCATCAGCTGCATGTCCTCCTGTTCACTCCACTCTCACGGGACTGGAGCAGCAGGTCTGGGAGCCGGGGGCTGCCAGGTGGCACGGAGCAGGCGGAGCCAGCTCCTGGCAAGCCCGTTTCCACCTGAACTGCCAAGGTGTGCAGTCCCAGGGCGAGGCCTGCGGGCTGTCACGTTTAGCACTGGGTCCTCCCCTTCCTTCTCCCCCTTGCCTTGCCTGCCCCTAAGGACGCTTTCAGCCACCCCGCTGCCTCTGTCAGGCCCTAACTCGTCTGGCCGGCTTGCCTTGGGACCGCAGCTTATCCAAACATCTTCATCGCTTTTCATAAATTCAATACCTCCTTATCAGCCGCACCATCAAGAGGAAGGGCAGGAGGGGCTTGGGACTGAAGTGTGGGGAAGAGAAGCTTTAATTAGCCTCCTTGCTCCGCGGGGTCACCTGCAGTTCACTCGCCCTCCCTGCGTATGCTCCCAATCACGTAGTGAGCACCCGGCCGGCTCCTGCTGCCTGCTGCCCGGGCTGGGGTCCCGCCGCCGGTTGTGTGCTGGGCCAGAGTCCTGCAGGTCGGAAATAGAAATTAGCTGGCACGGTCCCTTAGAGTGTCAGTCCTGTGGCAGAAGCTTTGTCCCCACCTCCCAACTCACGGAGCTTCCCTGATCCGTCCGCACAAACTGCTGCAACAAAACCCCAACCTAGGTCCCATGAACAAACAAACTCACCTGGCAGAGGGTGTCCAAGTACCTATCAGCATGCAAAGTGCTTTTGCCGGCTCACAAAGCAGCCTCCGTGAGAATGAGGTAGAGAGAGCTCCGGACTCCACGTAGGGCTCCTCGGGACTCTGGGTTCTGCCTCCCTTTAGCTGTGCAGCCTTGGAAACGTTTCTTCATCCTCGAAAATAAAAAGATGCAGACCATAATTCCTGTCCTCCCTACCTCCCAGTGCTGTGAGCTTCAAGTGAGAACATATGCAAATGGACTTTCCCAGGGGCCAAATTCTAAACACATGACACGTGTTCCCAGCTGTCCGGCCCACTGCGCAGGTGGTAACATCTTGCTGCAAATACCAGGCTTGGAGATGGATTCTTTCCACACTCGCATATTCACTCAACTCCGCCATGCTCTGAAGCCCAGTGTCTTCCATGGAGACCTTGATTTGCACCCTCTGCACCTGGCTGCGATGCTTTAGCAGCTGGGGCTCATTTTTCATGGTGTAAGGACACTGCAGCAACCCCTGTGGTCGCTCTTTCCGCACATCCAACCTCTCTAGGGTAGCACAGGAAGGCGAACACAATCGTTCCCAGACCCCTGCCTTGTACTTTGCACAGGCCTCAAATCCCCAAGATAACAGAATAGCCAATCAATGTGTCTTCCAAGGGTCCTGCTCAGTCAGTGCCAAGCCCCTTCCCAGCTTCTAGAAAAGGTCCTTGGTTTTTCTCAGAGTTTCCCAGAAGGGCTGGAGATAGTGAGACCCTAGAATTTGCCATCCACCTGGGACTGTCTTGGGCACGTGGTACGGGTTTTCTAGATCTGGTAGAGAGAAGAAGACAGACGCGCCTTTGCCATTGGTGGATGCTCTAAGATGCTGAAGGAATGAATCCTCTCGTCACCACGTTCTCAGGGAGAAATGGAAACTCCCCTCCTGCACCTCGGTTCACGAAGGGACCTGCCAGGGAGGAGGCCCCACAGAGCCCTTGGTGCCCTGCACATTAACATGCAATGAGTGTCAGGCTCAAGACGACAGATCCTGACACAATCCCAGATTCCCCAAGAGGCCCCAGCCCACGCACCCATGATGCTGATCATAAGTGGCATGTGTGCGTTAGCGGCCCTTCCGAGCACATTCTCATGCATTTTCTCTTTTGATCTGAAGCAGATAACGCTGACGGGAGCATGCGCCCGCAAGGCCACCCTGCCGAACAGCACACTGGCTGAGCAAGAACAAAGACCATAAACGGAGAAGGATGTTTGCACTCTGCTCCCCGCTCGCCTGAAAACAGGAAACTTTGGAGGCCAACTCTGGCCGGGTTTCCACCTCTTCCTCACCCCAAAGCTACACAGCAGAAGGGGTTTTATTTTTATGGCTTATTTTTTTTAAAGGGGGCAAATCTCTTCCAAGGCACTACTGGTTTTTCTCCTCGTTTTTCTGCTGTGACAGTGAGCAGTGTCTGTTCCAATGGTTCAGTGGGGACACGAGGAGCCATCCTGAGTGACTTCCTGCGTTTCTTCCCACCTGACCCGAAACTTCTGCTGGGCTTACCTTCCTCAAGCACCTGCGAGGAAGAGTTGTCACCAGCGGGGAATGCCAGCAGTCGACCCAATCCAGACAGCTGGGTGGATGTCCTGGGGCTAACGACTTGAGAAAGGAGTCAGAGGTGGCAGGCTCACGGAGGCAATGGCAAGGATTACAAAACTACGAAACTGACTTGTCATCGGGATGGTATTAATTGACACCAGAAGAGAAGATCTCTCTTGCTCACAGAGGAGGACCAGCGACCAGACAGCAGGAACCCAGAGGCCAAATGTGGCTGAGCATAGGAACAGGAGCACACAGGGACCTCTGGGAGCCTCAGGCAGGACCTGGCCAGGAAAGTTTCGTGAGATTCTCTTTTGCAATCTCAGTGGCCTCTGGGTCTTATGGTCTCAATTCTTAAAATGGAAACATGGGTGAGGTACTACATTTCTGTATCAGCCAGAGTCCTCTAGAAAATCAGAACCAATTGTGTGTGTGTGTGTGTATGTGTGTGTGTGTGTGTGTGTGTGTAGAGAAAGAGAGAGATTTATTTTTAAGAAATTGGTTCATGCAATCACAGGGGCTGGGAAGTCTTGGCATAGGCTGGCAGGAGTTGATGTTGCAATCTTGAATCCAAACTCTGTGGGGCAAGCTGGCAGGCTGGAAACTCAGGCGGGAGTTGATGCTACACTCTGGAGGCAGAACTTTTTCTTCTCTGGGAAACCTCAGTTTTCACTCTTAAGTCCTTCGACTGATGAGATGAAGCCCACCCACATTATCCAGGGTAATCTTCTTTACTCAAGGTCATCTGATGTGTAGATACTGACAACATCAACAACATACCTTCACAGCAACACCTAGATCACTGTTTGGTCAAATACTTGGGTACAGTGGCCTGGCAAATTTACAGAGAAAACTAACCATCCCTGATGAGAGGGTCCAAGGTCATTTTGTAGGCTCTGCCATCCTCCCCTAGGAGAGCCCATAAGCACATTCCACATTGACAGTTTTTTGATACAGGGATTATATTCTCTCTAAACCACCCCTCCACCCCAATCAAGAGCTGGCAGTATGAGTCATTGCCCAGTTGTGCCTCTGGAGTTGGACTAAATTAAATTCAGGAAACAAACTCAACGTCACGGAAAAGGCACCGGCCTGAGACTCCCAAGACCTGTGTTCAAGTTCTAGCTCCACCATTGTCTGGTGGTGATCCCTTGGGCAGATCATTTTTCCCCTCTGGGCCTCCATTTTGTGTGTGTGTGTGTGTGTGTGTGTGTGTGTGTGTGTGGTGAGGGGTATACAATTGACCCTTGAACAACATGGGTTTGAACTGCGTAGGTCCACTGATACGTGGATATTTTTCAATGACAGTTACACTGGGTGTGCCTGCCTCTCCTCCCTCCCCTTCCGCCCCCACCAATTCTGCCTCTGCCACCTCTAAGACAGCAAGACCAACCCCTCCCCTCCCTCCTCCTCCCCATCCTATTCAATGTGAAGATGGTGAAGATGAAGACCTTCATAATGACCCACCTCCACTTAATAAATAGTAAATATATTTTCTCTTCCTTGTGATTTTCTTAATACTATTTTCTTTTGTCTAACTTACCGTGTTTCCCTGAAAATAAGACAGGGTCTTATATTTATTTTTCCTCAAGAAGACACCCTAGGGCTTATTTTCAGGGGATGTGTTATTTTTTTTAAATACGGGACTACAATCTACATTTATTCAAATATAGTTAAGTCGTCTTCTTCTGGAACGTCATCGTAACTCTCCAAACCCTGAATTCCATCCTGAATTTCTTGCGACTCTATTTCCTTTACAACCCCGATGAAATGCATGGGTTGTGCAGATACGCTGCGTAGCCACGCCCATCACCAGGTCTTATTTTCGGGGTAGGGCTTATATTGCACAAATGCTTAGAAATCCTGCTAAGGCTTATTTTATGGGTAGGTCTTATTTTCGGGGAAACACAGTATCACTTATTAAGGGCTCCTGCCAAATGCTTTCGTGTATTTATCCCACACAACAATTCTATCAGACAGGTATCATCATGAGCATCCCCACTGTATATATATGAAAATGGAAACTTCCACAAGTTAAATAACTTATCCTCAAACTGCTGATAAGCGGCAGAACTAACACTTGAACTCAGGACTTGTTGATTTCTAAAGCATTCTTATTCTTCCCTGAGTAACCTAACTCTCCCATTTACGCTAGAGAAAACAAATGAACACCTCCCTACTGCCACTCTTAATAGTTTGTGGGATTTTCTCTTACTAAATCCCATTTTCTCCATGCTTTGTGTTCTTCCTGACTGGTATCTGAAAAACCAAAGTATACATATTCTTCTGAAATTATTTCATTGTATAGTTCTTTTCAAAGAAAGACATACATGGGTTATGTGATGAAATACTGATTTGACTGGGTTGAGTATAACAGAAAGCAAGTAACTTAGGGAGCAGACTGAGCATAGAAATGTGTCTTGAAAATAAGGAATAAACTTTAGCTAAGGATAACACAAAACACTGTGCCAATCATGACCAAAAATGGTTCAGTGAAGAACTGTGTTGCACATATTTCATCAAAACACAAGAAATAGAGCTTATTACCATGTCTGGCATAAACCTCACCACTTTCCCTAAAACAGACCCAACTCAGAAAACAAGTATTCATTTGAATTTATATTATATGACCCTAAACACAAGCTCCTTAGCTATGTAGATACAAATGTCCAAATAGAAAGTCAGGAAAACCAAGTGTAAGGAAGCTAGTAAAGAGCCTAAAAGGGAAGAGAGTCAGACACCTGTCAATATACTGTATATGATGCAATTCAGATACTTTAAGCTTGAAAATGGATTTATTCCTTTCTATTTATTTATGTATTTATAATAGGTAACAGTATAGAACTGAGAAGACAGTAAGTAGGGTACAGCCTGAAAAGCAGCTTTCCCACCTTTGCCTCCAACTGCCCAGCTCCCCTTTAGAACTGCTGCCAGCTTCTTCCCTGTCTTTTCAGAGATGGTGTGTTCCTATACCAGCATACACTTTTATTACACAGAATACAAATTTTCTTTTTAACCAAATAGCATCATATTATACACATTGCCTATCACTTTCCTTTCCCCTTAATATTGTATCGAAACATTATTATTCTCCAATATTTTTGCTAATTTGCATATTAAAAAAGGAAAGAAAAAGGATGACTACAAGATATAGAATTATAAAACAGTTTATTTACTCAGTCTTCTCCTGATGGACATTTGGGCTGTTTCATTTCTGTTAGTACACCAAAGTGCTGCATTAAATACTTGGGTGTGTGCCATTTTACACATGTTAAAGTATATTTTAAGATACATTTCTAGAAGTATAAACCATTCTTTAAAATATTAGGCAATAAACTCATGACACATATCCTTATGAAAACATGTAACTTTCAAAAAATCTTACTATAACAATACAAAACCCAGTATTACTTTTCACTTGAAAGTGAAACAAGTAGAAGTAAACCAAAAATTCAGTCATCAAGTTGCTCAAATGAGTCTCAATTAGTAGCATAGTTATGTGAAGAATATCCCTGGACCAGAGATTTTAAATTCTCAAACACACAAAACAAAACGAAGAGTCTATTGAAATGTGCTTCAAAATTAGTATGATGCACTTGGATTGCAGAGACCATCCTATTACAGTTTAAGCCAAAACACAAAAAATAAAAATAAATCAGTAAAGACATTCTTGGACATTATCCCCCAGATTATCTAATTCCTTAGCATTTTATCACCTCCAGGGGCTTTAAAGTATCTGTACTCACTTTCTCATTACAAGCACACTTTCTTACTTCCAGAATTAAGTGAAACTTACAGACGACTTTGATACCTTTAGAAAAAATTCTATGCCTACAACTATTACCATTAAACTGTTACTTAAAAATTCTGTCATTCATTCCTGCATTTAGAAAGACAGTCCAAAGAAGCAATGGAAAATATTTTGAACAAGTGTTCATACTATGCCACTTCAGATTTAGAATTGGAAGACTAAAAATCACATCCCAAACCAGTTTCAATTAAAAAATATAAACTAATTTTAAACCACCACCATTTCATTAGAAAATATTTTCATTGAATACTTTGTTTCAAAAAGATAAAAGCAAATACCTGCCAAAACCAAATGATTTGCTTGCTGTTTCTTGTATAATGTCGATAAACAGTATTTCTCTGCCAATCTGCCAAGTCAACCTCCTGCATGCCACACAACATAACCTGGAAGTGAGCACAGAATCAAGCCACAATAAAGATTTAGTGAAGAAAATAACTGCATGACAGAAATTTTCTAATGCACAGTTATGCACATGACACAATTATGTGAACAGCTATGTGCAGGGCAAATAGTGATTACAGTAAGCAAATCCAACAAAATTTGTGGCAATTTAACATAAAGAATTCTTTGGTACTGTATTTTATCCATGTACATTGAATTCAAACTGAAAACAACCGTTAGAGTAACTATTCTTCAAGAAAAACACTGGCAGTACTGAAAAGCATATCTCCTTTACATATATTCCAAACTGGGTATCCAAATTGATTAGTTTCAAACATAAATTTCTAGTTCTTTTTTTAAATCTATGCTTCTAAAAAGTAAAAAATAAACTAACCTCATTATTCATCTATTCAGCCTATTTGGGAATAAAATATTCTACGTATGTGAAACACAGAACATTACCATTATGTGACTTTTTATAGTCAAAACCATCATCTCCAAATCTGGCTTTAGGTGATCAATGATTTCACCTTAGATTACATTTGTCTTTTTGAGAATGTTATATATATGGATATATACCTATTTCTGTCATATCTAGCACATACACACACTTTTTTTTTTTCGCTCAATGCAATATTTTTGAGATTCATCCATGTTGTTGTACCAGTAAGTTCATTCTTTCAGATCACTGAATAGTATACCATTATATGAATATACAACAATTTGTTTATCCATTCAGTTATTGATAGGTATTTAGGTTACTTCCAATTTTTGGCTTTGATAAATAAAGTTGTGATGAACATTTATGTATATTCATCGTATGGATATATATTTCATTTCACTAGGGTTAACATCTAATAGTGGAACTTGTAGGTCATAAGGGAGATGTACATTTAACATTATAAGAAACTACCAACATTATCCAAAGTAATATTTCATTGAGTTTAATTTGCATTTCTCCAAAGACTAATAAAGCATCTTTCCATGTGTTTACTTGCCATATGTATATCTTCTTTTGTGAAGTGAATCTCTGTCCATTTAAAAATGTTTTTCGCCTTTTTGTTCAGTGTTAAGTTTTTAAAAAATATATTCTGGATATAAGACCTTTGTCTTAATAGTTTCTTCCAACATGTAGGATGTCTTTTCATTTATTCAACAATGTGTATTGGTTTTTAGTTTTGATAAAGTCGAATTTATCCATAATCTTTTACAGTTATTGCTTTTTGTGTCTTCCCTTAGAAACGTCTGCCTACACCAAGTTTTCTTTTCAGCTTTTACATATATGCCTATGATTCTTTTTTTTTTTTTTCTTTTTTGAAACAGGATCTCACATTGAAGCCCAGGGTAGAGTGCTGTGGTACAATCATAGCTCGCTGTAGCCTCGAACTACTGGGCCCAAGCAATCCTCCTGTTTCAGCCTCCTGAGTAGGTAGGACCATAGGTGCATGCCACTTTGCCCCTCCGATTTTTTTATTTTTTGTAGAGACAGGGTCTTGCTATGTTGCCTAGGCTGGTCTCAAACTCCTAGGCTCAGGCACTCCTCCTGCCTTGGTCTTCCAAAGTGCTGGGATTAGAGATGTAAGCCACTGCACCTGGTCTTCTAATTTTAGAACCAGCTTGTCATTTTCAAAAAAAAATTTTCTGGGATATTGTTGAACCTACAAACCAATTTGGAGAGAACTGACATTTTAACAATATTTAGTCTTTCAATACATAACATGGCATATCTCTCCATCTATTTGGGTCTTCTTTAATTTTTCTATAATACAGAGGTCATATGTGTCTTTGGTTAAATTTTATCATTTTTTTGATGTTTTAGTGAATGAAACTTTAAAATCTCAATTTCAAGTGTCTGTTGCTAGTACAAAGAAATACAATTTTTTTATTATTAACCTTGTACTCACAGCCTTGTTAAATTCATTATTATTTCTACTAGTTATTGGTAAGTCTCTCGGGATTTTCTTTTCTTTTCTTTTTTTTTTTTGAGACAGAGTCTCACTCTGTTGCCCAGGCTAGAGTGCTGTGGCGTCAGCCTAGCTCACAGCAACCTCAAACTCCTGGGCTCAAGCAATCCTTCTGCCTCAGCCTCTCAAGTAGCTGGGACTACATGCATGCACCACCATGCTCTGCTAATTTTTTCTATATATTTTTAGTTGTTCGGCTAATTTCTTTCTATTTTTAGTAGAGACGAGATCTTGCTCTTGCTCAGGCTGGTCTCGAACTCCTGACCTTGAGCGATCCTCCCACCTCGGCCTCCCAGAGTGCTAGGATTACTGGTGTGAGACACTGTGCCAGGCCTCAACCCTTATACTTTTTATTTCTGGTTTTGTCTTATTGCATTGGCTAGGGTACTTGGTACAATGTTGAACAGAAGTGGTAAGAGTACACATCTTTGCCGTGTTCCCAATCTCAGGAAACCTTTACAATATTACCATTTGGAATGATGGGAGTTTTTTGTTGTTGTTGCTGATGCCTTTTATCAAACTATAAAACTTGCCTTCTATTCCTAGTGTGATATGCATTTTTTTTTTTTGAGACACAGTCTCACTCTGTTGCCCGGGCTAGAGTACCGTGGCGTCAGCCTAACTCACAGCAACCTCAAACTCCTGGGCTCCAGCGATCCTCCTGCCTCAGCCTCCTGAGTAGCTGGGACTACGGGCATGCGCCACCATGCCCGGCTAATTTTTTCTATATATTTTTAGTTGGCCAATTAATTTCTTTCTATTTTTAGTAGAGATGGGGTCTTGCCCTTGCTCAGGCTCGTTTCAAACTCCTGACCTTGAGCAATCCTCCCGCCTCAGCCTCC
>CAUYPO010110317.1:0-15197 GCA_963574435.1 Cheirogaleus major
CTCCCCCCCGGCCCCCCCACTCCTTCCCGCCCCGCCGGTCCCCCCAGCTCCCCCTGCCCCGCCTGGCCCACCTCCCCCGCCTGCCCCTCCTGTCCCACCTGCCCCGCCTGCCCAGCCTGCCCAGCCTATCCTGCCTGTCCCACCTGCCCCACCTGCCCCACCTGCCCCACCTGCCTGCTCAGCACCCCGAGGCCCAGGAATCGGCCAGGTAAAGGGAGCCTACTTTCTCTTGTAGAAGGTGGGGATGGGGAAGACAGTGAACACGTGTCATTTCATGTTTTCCTTCACACACAGGTGCCCGGGCATGGGCCTTGGCCTCGGGGAAGCTCAGTGTGCGGTTCTCGTGCACGCAGCCACGCCCAGCAGCCGAGGAAGACGCTGGCTCGCGCGAGGAGGTGCTCTGTGCAAAGACCCCAAAACAGTGGCAGTGCTTTGCAGCTGCTGCTTCTGCGCCAGGCCCTCTAGTCTGGTGGCCGAAGGCCCAGTGCTGCCGCCGACTCACTGCGCGTTCTTGGGCAGTTACTTTGCCTCTGGACAATGGGGTGCATAGCTGACGCTGGGAGGGGCTTGTCATGCACCGGTGCTACCCTTAAGAGCATTGGATATTTTTTTTTTTTTCAGACACAGTCTCACTCTGTTGCCCGGGCTAGAGTGCCGTGGCGTCAGCCTAGCTCAAACTCCTGGGCTCAAGTCATCCTCCTGCCTCAGCCTCCCAAGTAGCTGGGACTACAGACACGCGCCACCATGCCCGGCTAATTTTTTCTATATATATTTTTAATTGGCCAATTAATTTCTATTTTTAGTAGAGACAGGGTCTCACTCTTGCTCAGGCTGGTCTTGAACTCCTGACCTTGAACTCCCGACCTTGAGTGATCCTCCTGTCTCGGCCTCCCAGAGTGCTAGGATTACAGGCGTGAGCCACTGCGCCCGGCCAAGAGCATTGGATATTTAATCCCATTTACTTGACAACATTTTGAGGACGGTCACGTTATTTTCTCCATTGTGTAAGTCTTTCTGGGGCCCAGAGAGGTTAAGTAACTTGCCCGAGGTCACAGAGCTCAGCAGAACTAGTATTCAACCTTAGCAATCTGGTTTCAGGTTATCATGAGGGTTAAATGCATCAGTGAACACAAAGCATAGAGTTGAGGACCTGGTACATAGTATGTGCTCATTAAATCTTATCTCTTGTCACCATAGCTTGCCCAAGGGATTGGAATGGCAAGTCCTACCTAGGTGGAGAGGAGGGAGTGGAAAATAACGATGTGCACTTATGAACGTCAAAGATTCCAATTTGCTCTCTTCAATTCTTAAAAGCTCTCTGTCCAGGGGAGAGGAGGCGGAGGAGCAACTGCCGCTGGGATCAGGTGGAAAACAGCGGTGGAGGGTGGAGGGGGTGAGCCTGGGTCACCCTGTCATTAAGAGCCGTGCCAGAGGAGCCTGGCTTCCCGTCCCCGGACCTCTGGGATCGTGCTCACGCAGGGCTCCCTGGATGTGAAACGTGCAAGTGATTTGGAGCCCCCTCGCTCTTCTCTGCGGCACACAGAGAGGCAAAGAAGTTAGCAAGCTTGTTTTGGCAGAGGAAAAAACACAAAACGCCCAACCACAGGATTCTCAAAAATATTGGTAAGCACTAATTTTGCTAACATGTTGGACAGCCCTCGGATCCAGGCAATCTTGTTCCTCGGCTGGAAACGGTTCCCGAAAGCCATGTGACTCCCAAATCCACCCTGAGCATCTGGGGATAATGAGAAAATCAGCTCCGGCCGTCCCCTGCCTTCCCGCCGGGCTGAGCGGGGCATCCCTTGCGCGCTGGCCCAGGCCCCCCCAAATGATGCCAGCTGGTCCTCGGCAGCCTTGGCCCTGCCCTCCTGAGCTCAGTTCGGACCCACAAGTTTCCTCGCCCTCAGAATAATGAGTCAGACCCAAACCCACCGCCCAGGTCAAGGTCACAGCTGCAGAAAGCCCACTGCAGGGGGAAGACAGGCCCCCCACTGGCACAGTCCCCTGGTCCTCCAAGGGCAGCGTCCCCTTCCAAACGGGCTGGATAATGAGACAAATGGCATAGCATCGCTGTTAAGAAGGTAATGAGTCACAAATGCTATTTCGATGGTTTCCTTTGAAAGAAATACACACAACCAAACCGATTTTAATTAAAGATCTTGTCTTTGTAATCAGGCAGCCACAAATGAAGGCAAAACTGTTTTCATGTGGCATAATATACACAGAGCTGAACTAGTTTGCCCATAAAAAGGCAGGGCTTTTTTTTTTTTTTTTTCCCAAATAAAATAGTTTGTTCCTAACAATATGGGGGATGCACCACCAACAACAAAAAAACTGTCTTTTTTGCAAAGTCTAAAATCGCGAATCCTCCCGTGGAAGCCATGTGTTGACGTTAAACCGATTGGAACGTTTGCCAAATTCACATGCCGGCTGGGATTATCCTCCCCTTTGAGATTAGACATGTGATCCTGATTGTTAAGTGAAAAACGCAGCTGAAAACCAAATAAACATACCTACGAGTACATCTAAGGCTCCAACGGTCGAGAAATGATTGTAGCGCACCGCAGCGTGTATTTCTGCGGCGGAATTGACGTGAAGATGAAAAAATGATGTTTTGATTTTTAGTTTTTAAACTACGACAGAATCGAAATACCTCCCCTACGTTGATCCTCTGAAACCAGCGAGGAGATGATCGTTTTCGGTTAAATATGCATGTAATTTAATAATCCGCAGACAGGCGGACGTGTCCGAGGCGGCCCGAGCACAGCGGGGCGTTCTGGCTTTATTGACAGCGCTGAGTCGTGTCCTCACGCAATAGAGTGGCCGGGCCGTTGCCCAGCGAGCACCCCGCGGACAGCTCCCACCGCCCTGCGCTGACCTGTCTTTGGTCACTGCTGGGGAAGGCTCCCGGGGCAGCGGTCCTCTCAGGTCTCCCTCCTCGGCATCCCCAGGACGGGGCGATTGTTTGCAAACACATGAGCCTCGGGTGGCAGCAGGGTGTGACGTCATGTTGACTCCAGGGAGACTTTTTAAGCATCTTTGGGTGGGTAACTGTCTATGTTGGTCTTACACGTACTGAGCAACCAGAGCATGTGACGGGACAGTAGAAGATGCTAGACAAATTCTAAATGCGGGCTAGTTCCTGTTCCGTCAGGATGACAAAACGCATGCAGGCGGGATGGCAAGACGGGCGTATGAACGGGTACCCTCACGCCAGGCTGCAGCTCTCTGCCAGACGCTCACTCCCCACGTGGGACCTGACCTGTCCTCGTGTTTCATCAGATCTTGGCCTAGCGCGGTGGCTCACACCTGTAATCCTAGCACTCTGGGAGGCCGAGGCGGGAGGATCGCTTAACCTCAGGAGTTCGAAACCAGCCTGAGCAAGAGCGAGACCCCATCTCTACTAAAAATAGAAAGAATTTAATTGACCAAATAAAAATATATATGCAAAAAATTAGCCGGGCACGGTGGCGCATGGCTGTAGTCCCAGCTACTCAGGAGGCTGAGGCAGGAGGATCGCTTGAGCTCAGGAGTTTGAGGTTGCTGTGAGCTAGGCTGATGCCACAGCACTCTAGCCCAGGCAACAGAGTGAGACTCTGTCTCAAAAAAAAAAAAAAATCTTGCGTGAGAACAGCAAAGCCAGCTCTCAGTACCGTTCTGTCTGGGGAGGGCATGATTCCGAGTCAGGCAGAGTCATCCCATCTGCATCATCTTGCTCCCGTGCCCTGAGTTCTGAATGCGTTTCACGGGCCGGCAGGTGTTGGAGAACCACGCAGCACAGCCTCATCGGTGGTGAGGACAAGCGCTCAGTCCTCACTAGCCACCTTCATTGTCATTCTTCAATCCGCGGAGCCATGCGGAATTCCAACACGGCAGGGAAGTCGTGGACTCAGACAGAGAGGGCTGGGCTCCACTGCGGATGGCATTACTGGCTTTGGGACAGTTTTCCCATCTGTACAGCGGAGACGACAGTGTCAGGTACCCCAGGTGCTGGTGTGAACACGAATGGAATTGCAACCGTGGAAACCTGAGCCCGCCCCCTGCGTAGACAGTGAGCCCGGGGTGAGCTGGTGCCGCAGCTTGGCTGATGCTGTTACCGCCGGAAGCAGAAGACTCTTTAATATTTGCACACGACATCCTTTTCTGATTTAGAAACCGTTTTTGAAATGCTACGAGCTTTAAACATAGAGCCACCCTATGACACCGCAGTTCTACTCCTCAGTATGTGCCCAAGAGAACTGAAAGCGTGCGTCCACACAAACACTTGTGCACGCATGTTCGCGGCCGCATGAGCCACGGCAGTCAAAAGGTGGAAGCAGCGTCCATCGGTGGGTGAGGGACACGCAGGCGTGGTCTGTCCACGCAGCGGAATAGGAGTCAGCCGTGGAAAGGAACGGGGCACTGATGCGTCACGCCGCGACGCGGATGGAAAATACCTCGCTAGGTGAAGTGTCACGCAGGCACAAGAGGAGAGCACTGTGTGACCCCGTCACAGGAGGTGTCTAGAGTAGTCAAATGCAGAGACAGCATCGATTCGGGGTTGTCAGGGCAGGGGCAGGGGCGCACAGGGAGTTGTCGTTTGACTATTTACCGGTTACAGAGTTTCCATTTGGGGAGATAGAAAAGTGTTGGGACTAGATAGTGGGGATGGTTGGGCAACAGTGTGAAAGCCATTGATGCCACGAAAATTTACACTTAAACATGGTTAAAATGGCAAGTTTTGTGTTATATAGACACATTTTTTTTTTAATGTGGTGAGCTGTGATTTTCTTTCCTGGGATAAACTGGTCAATGTCCTTCTTGTGGCTCGATTAATACACGCTTCAGCTGCCCTGGCCTGAAGACCAGGTTGCTGGCTCATGTGACACACACACGCGGCATTTGCTGAGGCGAAGGGACCACGTCGGAGCCAGGTCTCTGCAGAACCCACGGCCTTGGTGTTTTATTTATTTATTTATTTAGAGACAGAGTCTCTGTTGCCCGGGCTAGAGCGCCGTGGCATCAGCCTAGCTCACAGCAACCTCCAACTCCTGGGCTCAAGCGATCCTCCTGCCTCAGCCTCCCGAGTAGCTGGGACTACCACCACGCCCGGCTAATTTTTTCTATATATATTTTAGTTGTCCAGCTAATTTCTTTCTATTTATAGTAGAGACGGGGTCTTGCTCTTGCTCAGGCTGGTCTCGAACTCCTGACCTTGAGCAATCCTCCCGCCTTGGCCTCCCAAAGTGCTAGGATTACAGGCGGGAGCCATCGTGCCCGGCTGGCCTCGGTGTTTTATACACCATGCACCAAAGACCTTGTGAAGAGAGTGACCCACTTACACACACGGACCACGGACCACGGCCACCGTCCTGCCAGGACACAGGTTCTCGGAGACGTGAGTGGAGAATTTTCTGCTCAGGGACTCTGGCGCTGTGCCTATCTGAACCCGGACTCTTCTCTCTCCTGCCTCTCTCCTGCGCACATTCCAGGCTGCTCCAGGCTCTCCCCTTCCCAGAAAGCCTCGGCGCGCCCCGAGAGAGCTGGACGCAGGGGTGGCCGCAGAGACCAGAGGCTGCCTTCGCTCTGTGGCTGGCGAGCTTGTCCGGGGATGGACGTCCCCGCGGACGGAACCGGCGTCGCCGACACGGTGAGGGCTGCTGTTCAGTGGTATCGATCACGCTCCTAGAAAATTTTTATCTTTAACTAACACACTTAACTTTTTTTAGCTTAATTTTAAGTTTACAAAAACATTGAGCAGAAAGTATAGCGTTTCTGCATAACCCCTTTGCACCCCGCACACTCCCAGGTTTTCCTATTATTTGTATCTCGTGGCACTTTTGTTACCATTGATGAGCTAATATCGATACAAATATGGATACATTGTTACTAATTAAAGCCCATAGTTTACATTAGGGGTCACTGTGCATTACACAGTTCCGTGGGCTCGGACGAATATCCCAGGACATATTCCCAGCATGACAGCCTCACACTGAGTAGCCTCACTGCCCTGAAAGCCCCCACCCCGACAACTGTGGACCTCGTTGCTGTTCCCATAGTTTTGCCTTTTCCACAATATCACACAGTGGGGATCGTAGAATATGTAGCCTTGTCAGACTGGCGTCTCTCACTTACTAATATGCATTTAAGGCTCGTCCACATCTTTTCCTGGCTTCCTAGTCCATTTCTTTGTACGACTGAGTGACATCCCACTGTCCAGAGGTGCCACGTTTGTTTGTCCATCCACCTACCGAAGGGCATCTTGGCTGCTTCCAAGGCTTGGCAATTATAAATAAAACTGCTACGCACGTCATGTGCATGGTTTTTGTCTAGAGGTAAAATTTTAACTCATTCGGGTCGATACCGAGGAGCACAATCCCTGGATCTTGGGGTAATAAAGTGTGACTGGTTTTGTAAGAAACCACCAAACTGTCCTGCACAGCGGCTGTGTGTTTCGTGCCCCAGCCTCGGAGACTGAGAGTTCCTGGTGCCGCGCATTCTCGCCAACATTTGGTGTTAGAGCCTGGGATTTTAGCCACTCGGTAGGTGGGGGCTGGCATGTCCCTGTGTTCATCTCACAGACTCTACTGAGCTGTCACACGCGGGCAGGAAAGTGCCCAGAGGAAGAGGGAGCCGCTTTCTCAGCGATCACCCGCTGGACACGGCCTGTACCCAGCGCTCGAGTCAGGAAACCAGTAGCAGCAGCTCTCAGCTGCGCCCGGTCCCCCGGATACGCCATTCCCAACGGCTCCGTCTTGCCCGGGGTACACGTGCCTCGGAAAAGAAGAGTAAAGAGAGAGAACTCAAAAGGCAGCTCCGTCGCACGGAACCCACAGACAGTGAATTAGGAATATCAGAGAGGAAAGCTCTCTGAGTGCATGTATTACTACAAACCCTGGAGATTCTGGGAAACAGATGTTCTCCACACAGAAATAAAAGCAGAAATGTGTTGATTCAGCGTGAAAACAATAGGACTCCCCGAGGCCATTGATTCATTTATTTGTATCAAGCTAATCTGATAAAGTGGTTTCCCAGAGCCAGGCACAGACTGGGAATGCCAAGCCTGGGTGCTACCTCGGTGTCTGGCCGAGACTTCCTGGTCGGTGTCCCGGATGGGCCAGCCGTCCAGCCCGCGGGGGGATGGCCTCGTTCCGGTCCCTCCCTGTCCTCAGTCCTCTGGGGACTTACTGGCTTCCAGGAGAGAAAGGGACAGTCTGAACCTAAGGAGAGGAGGGGCCTGACCATTTGGCCGAGGGACACGTGAGCCTCGGGCTTAGGGACCGGAGATGGCACATCACCCAGCCTGAGCTGCCCCTGGCAAGGCGAAGATGACTGTGGCGGATTTCTGCATGTGCAGATCTGCAGGCAGCCCGCAGTCAGGTTTTTACTAGTCTTCAAAATCAGAAGGCAACATTTCCACCCTGGCAGCAAGATGACCTTGCATTTTGTTGCAAGTAATTAGCCTCTTCCTTTGATCAAGGATAAAGCCCCACGTATTTCTGTACACACAGAGCGGGAGTCCCCGCCACCCCGAAGGCCCTGGAGCTTCTCCAAACAGACGGAGCTTCCTCCCGCCTTCCTCCCGCCTTCCTCTCGCCTTCCTCCCGCCTCCAGCCCTGCGTGTGTGTGTCCCGCCTTCCCCCTGAAACACCCCGCCACCTGCCTGCCCTTGGAGGGCACAGCCCAGACACCTGCCCTCGGAGGCCTCCCCATCCCCCAAGCCTGAGCCGGGGGCGCCCCTGCAGCCCATGCCTCTCACCTGTCCTGCAGCTGCAAGCAATAGAAACCCAAAGCCACGGCAGGTTAGAGAAGGTGGGTTTGGTTTCTCTTTCTCGCCAAAGTCTGCAGGCAGGCAGGGCAGGGCAGCCTGATGCCCCTCCTCTGAGACTCGGCTGCTTCTATCTTATCATTCTGCCACGTGAGTGGGGCCGCTGCCCAAAAGCACCTTTCTCAGAGATGACCCTTCAGCTTCAGCCCCGACACCTGCACTCCAGCCTGCAGGAAAGAGGAAAGGGCAGGGGACTTGGGTCCGCTGAGCTGTTTTCTGTTTGTTTTTTAAGGGAAGGGGCCGCTGTACTCTGAGTGATCTCATCGGCCGGCCTGTAGTCTCGTGGCCACAGCTAGCTGCAAGGGAGGCTGGGAGATGTCGTTTTGTGTCTGGGTGGCCGCGCGCCCAGTGAGCGCCAGGGCTGTGGAGGGGACGACGGGTAGGGTGGGGGGAGAGCTGCAGACACGAGGAGGCCTTTGGGGGCAGGATTAGCGAGCACATCGAGAAGTGGGGACTCCAAGTGATGGTCCCTGCCATCTGGTCCTCTCCCATCTCTGGCATCCCGTGGCCCTCTTCCCGACCACAGCGGTCTGGGCCCTGCCCAGCGAGTCAGCAGGTGACCCCGCCCTGCTGTCTGCGTTTCATCTGTCCCCTGCCCCTGGGGCCGGCTCTGCAGACAGCTATGCGGCAGGATCATCTTTTACAATCCAATGAGAAGCAGACCCTCCGACAACGGGGAGACCGGGCGGTTTGCTTCCTGCCGCGAGGCCCATTGCGGCTGCAGAGCTTGGGCTACACGAAAGTGCCCGGGAAGAGGGAAGAAAGGGACGAGGGGAGCGGGGAGGGGAGGGAGACTCGATCCCCTTTCAGGGGGAGGAAGGATGCTCCTGAGCTCGGCCAGGCCGAGAATGAAAGAGGCGGAAGGCGGGAGCCAGCCACGCACTTCCCTGATACCGTGGGTGTCGCCGCTGCGGCTCCTTAAGTTCCACTCGGGGCCTCCGCATACTGAGGACGCGGGTTCCTCTCTCCTGGCAGGCAAAGGACGAGGGGCCCTTGTCCACTCCTCCATCCTCAGCTGGGGCAGCAGGGAGAGAAGGGACTTTGAGAGCTCCTGTGCCCAACCTCCTCCGTTGACAGAAGGGGAAACTGAGGCACAGTGAAGGGCATGGGCTGCTTGAGGTCCCAGGAGAGCTGGGACCAGATCCAGAGACTCCTGACTTCCAAGTCACCGATTTCCTCATGAGGTCCCCCCAGACGGCCTGTTTTGCATGCGTGGTCATCATCTTGCTTCTACGATGCTTAAACCAAGAACAGCCCGCAGTACCCAACGTCGGGAACTTGTCCCCACCCCGACCCCCGGAGCTACAAGTCCCCTGTTTTATTATCTCCTCCACCCTGTTTCTATCATCAGAGTGAATCGTCTGTGGGAGCAATCATTCCTCCTTGGGATGGGAAAACCGAGGTATCGAAGAGTTCCTGAGCGACGTCTTAGAAAAGATGCCTCCCAACCCCGGGACACGCCGCCCCGGCGCCCTGAGGAGGCGCGTCCTGTCCCCGGAGGCACTGGACGCCTGTGCCCTTGTTTAGGCCAGGCTTTTGCACGCCAGGGACTCTTCCTCAGCTGCAGGCATTAAAGTCCCCGAAAAGCCATGGCCCAGAATAGAAACTCTTTTGAGTCGCAAACAACCGAGTGACCTCCGCCCCCAAATTGAGCAAGAGCTGGACTGAGGAAGTTAACAAGCCTGGGTTCCAGCCTGACACCCGGTACCTGGAGACACTCCCTGAGCTTCGCGCATTTGAAACGAGGGGTGGGGTTACCCGCTGGCCACTTTCCCGCTGTGGCATCCCAATATGAACATTTTTAAATTCTAAGTCAAATGCAGAACCTGCTCCAGGCCCACCTGTCTGGTTTTGCTTCCCCCAGCGGGAGCTGATGGGGGACACCAAGCCCACCTCCCTCGCCGCCTCACCGTCCAGGGGTCCGGTGGGCCGCGCAGCAAGCCTCCTGGTCTGGGGGGCCCACGCTCGCGAACTTGGCCTCTTGCTAATTATCCCTCCCGGTTGCTCGGCCCGATAACTGCTGCAGTTGGAAATACATGACACGATTTTTCTACATCTGCTCCAAATTTGCATCTCAGAAATTAGAGAACTTAGCTATGTGGTATTATATGGCAATCCAGGCCGGGCCTCGGAGTATGGAACTGATTGGATATTCTGCCTAAATAAGAGGAGTTTCAAGCTCTTTCCAGGAAATTGAGTGGAACACCCAAACTGACATCCAATATTAAATATTATATTTGTAGAGTTGTTCCGTAGGGTTCCCTGGCATCCAACATCTGGGAGCAAAATTTATAAATGGAGAAACTGAATACCTGGTTGGAATGTTGCTCATCAGAGCTAAGAAATTAAAATATTACTGTATAAACTCTGAGCCAGGCTGCTCACAAAGGTAGAGCTATTAAAATATGATTAGCCAAACTGTATTTTGTCTCAAAAATGTCATACACCATTAAAGTTGAGAAGGCTTTGATGCAAATACCCCTGGCAAAGTCTCTGCCCTGTCAGCAGCAATGGATTCGAGAATGTTCTCTGCAAATATACAGGCTCACTGGGCAGAGGAGAGCCCTCAGGAGCTGCCCCGGGGGGCAGCACCCCCCAGGGCTGCAGGAACCCCCCGCACCTGGGACCTTGGTCTGGGTCTCACCAGCATTTCACTGTGGGAGTTTCAGGCCAGGGAAGATTCGTAGATGCACGTGGAATGGGGTAGGACTAGGACCAAAATTTAACAGAGCTCCCAAAAATCTTGGTAATCATGATAAATAATATTTTTGTATTATATATATATAAAACCCACACAGGCAAACTACTGCCTGTTGCCACTGGCCAGCCTGTTTTTGTAAATAAAGTTTTATTGAAACCAAGGCCAGGATTAGGGAGTGGCCAGAGAGGCAGGGTTGTACAAGCTCAGGGTCAGATCCTGTCCTTATTTAAAATTTTGATTTTAAAAACTATTACATTAAGACTGCGGGTCCCCAACTTTTTAGGCACCAGGTACCGGTTTCACGGAAGACAATTTTTCAATGGGATGGGGGTGGGGGACAGGTGGGGGGAGGAGCTCCGCTGGCGATATGGGCGATGGGGAGCGGCTGTCAATACAGATGAAGCTTCGCTGCTAGCCTAACAGGCCATGGCCTGGTGGGGGGGGGGGCAGTTGGGGAACGCTGATTATTTTGATGTCTGGGGTTTTTTTTTTTTTGGCATCCATTTAAATTTTGTGCCAGAGGCAAATGCCTCCCTCTCCTCACCCTAGTCCCAGCTCGGAGGTCTCCCAGGGTACTAGCAACACCATCTGTTACTCTAAGACCCCCCCCACCCCCCGCACTCAGAGCTGCCGGGAGGCTCCCTCAGCACCAGGAAACCAGCACCTTCGACCAGCCCTCTCCTCCTGCCAGGTGGAACTGAGCTGGGGGCTGGCAGGCAGAAAGATGAGCTTCCTTGTGTGCAGGGTGGGGATGGTGGCCTGGGCCCCTCTGGCCCCACTGGGACTCCCCTGTAGTGACCGTGCTCAGAGCAGGCAGGGGGTGTGGGGCACCCCAAAGGGTGCATTGCTCTCAAGGAGATCCCGGACCCCTCCCAAAGGCCACCTGTCCCGCATTTGACACAAGCAGTAGATGATCGCCGGGTGTTGACTGCTGCGGACACTTCACAGTGAAAACCTAAGGCAGCGCTCCCCTCCCTACAGGCGGCTCCGTGCGCACTGTCAGCTGCTGGCTTTAGGGGACCACACACATGTCCACCCGCAGCCCACCTGGGGAGCTGTGTGCAGCCTGCCGGGTTGCTGGGAAGCCATCGGTGGACTTGTTAGTGACCCAGGCAGCCCTTGCGGGGTCACGGAGGGTGTCCCAGACCTGGTGGGCAGCAGACCAAGACCTGAGCCTTATCAGTCTGGGTAAGTCACTGTTACAGATCTGTGAGCCTCAGTTTCCCCATCTGCAACCGGGTAGGTGATAAAACTCGTTCTGCCTACACCCTTGGGTTGGAGCTTCTTAAATCTGAAGTCACATTGGTGAAGGCACCCGGCTCTGAAGGAGTGTACACAACAAATCAAGGATCAGTGTTCTCCTGCAGAAACGGGGTCAGAGATGCTAAGCACCGTGTCCAAGATCACACAGCTAGTGAGCGGGGAACGAGTCTTCAGGAAACTCCCAGTCTGGGTCTTCACTTCCTTCTCCTAAGTTAGCGGTTCTCTGGCTGAAGCCAGAACCGGGCTATGCCCGAGGGCTTGTTAAAGCAGACAGGTGGGTCCGACTCCCAGACATCTGACTGGGTAGGTCTGGAGCGGGGCCCTTCTGACCAGTCCCCAGGTGATGCTGCAACTTTGGTCAAGGGTCCGCTCTTTGGAAACGTTCTTCTGAGGGTGGTCGGGGAGAGGAGGGAAGCCCGGGGTGAGAGCGGGGAAGGA
The DNA here is from genome assembly GCA_963574435.1 of Cheirogaleus major. Lineage (NCBI taxonomy): Eukaryota > Metazoa > Chordata > Mammalia > Primates > Cheirogaleidae > Cheirogaleus > Cheirogaleus major. Next base: position 12,210 of record CAUYPO010110317.1, read on the forward strand.
CCCTGGCACCAGCCTGGGTCCCCTCCTCTGCAGAGGATGCTTCCCGGGCCAGCACCTGGTCAGGCGGCATTTCCCAAATGTTCTCCTTGTCACCTGCGTAAGAAGCTGCTTTGAAAAGATACCTGTTGATGGGCTCCATCCCAGACCTACTGAATCAGAGGTGGGCTGGTGGGCTGGTGGGAATGTCCATCATTGACCCTCTCCCAGGTAATTCTGAGGCCTGTGAATCAGAACCAGCTGTTGTTGTCACCCCTGCCTCCTCTTACCAGCACGGGGGTGGTGGTGGTGGTGGTTACTTTTAAGCACCAATTCCTGGCCCCACCCTGGGGCCATTTGAGTCTGCATTTCTGGAGCAATCTTAGGCCTCTTTAGCTCTTAGAGCTTTCCAGGTGTTTCCAAGGCACAGCTGGGACAGAGACATTTGAGCAGGAGGGTTTTCCCCGAGCTGCGGCCCCCCATTCCCACCCCCATTAGGAGGCGAGCCTACCGGGACGAGCGAGGGGAGATGGTTGGGGACGACAGCCCGTGAACAGCATCAGGGCAGACAGGTCTTTGGAAATCGGGTCGACGACGGAGAGCATCATCGAAGAAAGCCGTGTCTGGGCACGAGGGCGCTGCGTTGCTATTCTGTAGAGTTGGTTTTTCCTTGAGACCGCGGAGGCTTGGAGCTGGCCCAGATACAACAGGACCGACCGTACTGCCCACTCCCGGCGCGGACCCCACGGCCTCGTAAACTGCCCTCGAGGCCCATAAACCGACCAACCGCCCCCTGAGCTCCCCACCGCCTTTCGTTTGGCTTGGCAGAGAGCAGGGCTCATGCCCGGCATTATTTTTATTGTCACGGGTTTTTGGGGTGACTCACCCTCCACGTGTGAGCGTCCCCTTCGCTGACGTCCGGGCTTCGTCAGGGCCGTCAGAGCCCTCGGGCCGGCTGGGGACCGCTGTTTCTGGGCTCGGGCCGCGCGGAGGGAGGTCTCGTCACCGCCGAGGGCGGTGGGCTCAGCCTTCCGGGTAACACGCGAGGTATCGGTTCCCCGGGTGAGTTTTGGGCCAGAGAGTGGGATAGTTACGTTCCGGAAGGGACCATCGTCACTCGGGACACTGCTTCTGGTCGAACCGAGGCCAGGCGTGTGGCTGGACGGTATGTTTTGCTCGGCATAGCCTGAGAAGGAAGGGGAATTGAGTTAACCTCAAACACTGGACAAAACTAGGCACAAGCTTGGGACAACCCTGCCTTGATTCAAATCCGAGCTCTGACACAGAGCTGCTGTGTCCTCGGATACATTACTTAAAAAAAAAAAAAAAAAAAGACCCTCTCAATGGGCCTCAGTTTTCCCATCTGTAAAATGGAAATGACGACCATAGTGCCACATGGGGTTATGCCAAATATAAGATCAATTCGGCCACACAGAGCAATCCTACAACAGTGAAGTGCCCAGAAAGTGTTAACTTTTTAAACCAAATTATATAAAGTGTTAACTTTATCTGGTTATCGGTCCATATTTCCATCCCTCAATCCATGTTCTTTAAAAAAAATTTTATTGATTGATTGATTGGTTGATTGATTGATTGAGACAGGGTCTCACTCTGTTGCCCTAGCTGGAGGGCAGTGGTATCATCATAGCTCACTGCAACCTCCAACTCCTAGACCCAGCTGATCCTCCTGTCTCAGCCTCTTGGGGAGCTGGGACTGCAGGCTCACACCGCCACGCCTGGCTAATGTTTTCTATTAATATTTTTTCTGTAGAGACGGGGGTCTCACTTATGCTCAGGCTGGTCTCGAACTCCTGACCTGAAGCCATCCTCTCGCATTGGCCTCCCAGAGTTTTATTATTATTATCGTTACTATCATTTCTTTTTACAGGAATCAGGCTTTGCCCCAGGGCCCAGCTTATTTAGTCTGAATGCGTCTGTTTAATGTTTTCGCGATGCACGTTTGGGCCCCATCGAAACGCAGCTGTCCCTTGGTGACACGTGTGGTCAGAGCCCGGCAGGCTCCAGGCGGATAAAAAGGCGGGGGGACCGGGCACTGCGGGGACAGGGAGCTGCTCAGGCGAAGCTGCTTCCAGCAAGGTCCGAGCTTGTTCGGGGCAGAGCCCGCATCGCCCATCCTTCCGTCCGTGCGCCCACCCATCTGTGCGGAAGCGTCTGCTCACTGCGCTGCCCCTAGGTGTCCCGCACGCCCCTCATGACTCCCCGCAGCTGCCCTCCCAGAGAAGAGCTGCCAGGACCTTCTCTGGACATGTGAGGAAGAGGAAACCGAGGCACAGCCGCCTGTTCGAGGTCACACGGCAGTGGTGGGATTTGATCCGGGACCTTCCCATGCCAGTGCCCGGGGCTGTCCCCTTCCTCCCCTCGCAGCAATCTGGCATTTCCCAATGGCCGGAGTGGACGTGGGCGATGTCTCCGTCACTTGTGTGGTAACTTTGACCGCGGAGTATGACATCACTGCCCCCCAGGAGTGCCAGAAACCCCCTCCAGAGCCTGGGAGTTTCCCAGCTGGGGCTGAGACGGCCCCCAGCCGCACGTGGGCTCCAGGGGGGTCAGTAATGAGACCGACTGGACTCAGGGCCTTTTCCTGCAGGGAGCGTGTCCCGTCCATCACAGTCCTGCGTAGTCGTGTGGCAACAAAACCGCATTTCCTGTGTTTAGCAATGCTGCCGTGCGGGGTGAGCAGAGCCCCAGGTCAGCCCGGCCCCGGCACATTCCAGGAGACCGGCCATCCCAGGATGTGCTTTAGGGTGGGCTGGAGGCTACGGGGTGAAGGTACTGGGTGGGAGCCAGGTGACAGGCGCCCTCAGCAGTTGGTGTGGCTGGCCACCCGCAATGACGGAAGGCAGGTAGAGCGCGCTGCGGCCTCTGGTCCTTGGGGGAGGGGACGAGGGGGGAGGCTCACTCCTGCGGGATGGAGTCCAAGGCTGGAGTGCACAGTTTGTAACAAGAGTGAGGCCAGTCACCATCCTCTTCATCACCATCTTCACCATCATC
>CAUYPO010110320.1:0-15947 GCA_963574435.1 Cheirogaleus major
CAGGTATCCATATAAAGGCATCCCTACCGTGTTTCCCCGAAAATAAGACCTACCCATAAAATAAGCCCTAGCAGGATTTCTAAGCATTTGTGCAATATAAGCCCTACCCCAAAAATAAGACCTAGTGATGGGCATGGCTACACAGCATATCTGCACAACCCATGCATTTAGTCGGGGAGAGGTAAAGAAGATGAGCAGCCCTTCTCATCTGCCCCATGAGAGCTCTATTGCTCCACATCAGAGATTGGGGCCAATGGTTCTAAAGGAAATAGAGTCACAAGAAATTCAGGATGGAATTCGGGGTTTGGAGAGTTATGATGATGTTCCAGAAGAAGACGACTTAACTATATATGAATAAATGTAGATTGTTGTACTGTACTTAAAAAAAAATAACACATCCCCTGAAAATAAGCCCTAGGGGTATCTTCTTGAGGAAAAATAAATATAAGACCCTGTCTTATTTTTGGGGAAACATGGTATCTGTCTTCATTGAACAAGTCAAATCAAGTGATCTATCTACAATACAAAACTGATCATCCACTTTTCTGCTTAAAACTTAACAGTAGTTCCTCAGGCTTCAGAACAAATTCTAAACATAAAAGGCCCTTAAATATCTGTTTCTACTTACCTCTTGAGTCTCACCATCCTCCCCCCAAGCACAAAACTCAAGCTTCCAGCTCTACAGAATTCCCTGAACCTACCAAGCTCTCTCATCTATGAGCTATTTCCTCTGCCTAGAGCACACACCCCTTCCTTTTTTGCCTAGGTAATTTCTAGATATTCTGCAGCTCTCAGCTTAGAAGGTCATTCCTCTAAAAAGAATTGCCCTGGCTCCTCCAGTCTAGGTTAGATACTATTCCAAAGTGTTCTCATAGTCCCTGGCACTTGCTTGCTCCATCACAGCCCTACTTAAACAAGGAATTACAACTAAGTATAACTGTCTATACCCCTCATTGACCAAAAAATCATTAATGACAGAAACTGAGAGGTAGATCTGTCTCATGCATTACTGCATCTCCAACATCTAATACGCAGCATCTGGCACATATTAAAAGACTGACTGAATAATTTTGATATTAATGTTCAGAGTTTTGAGGGTGAAAGCGCAAAGCTTATCAACTTCCTCAGTAAAAACTGGTCACATTCTAGTTCAGTTTAAGTCAGCAAGTATTTACTGCCTAGCCACATAAGAATCAAAGAATATAAGCCAGAGTCAAATCCTCAAACAACACAGATTTTAAGAGAGAAAATAAGACACATACAAACATGAAAGCTAAACATCAAAGAACAGTGTGTTATTAGATTCTAAAGTGCCAAAGATAGACTTTGAGTGCCAAAGAAGAGGTAAGGACTAGGAAAGAATCCTAGAAGTAGGATTTGAGCTCAGTCTTAATGAATAAGTAAGGCTGAAAACAGAAAATATAAAGACAGATGTGCTAGAGTTCAGCAGTTCTCAAAGTGGGTTGGAAGACACCCTCCTTTCAGGTATACTTAAAGTCAAAAGTATTTTCATAATAAGCCTAAGATGTTATTTTCTTTTTTTTTTTACTTTCAATTGCTCTCAATCATACAATGCAGTTTACAGAGGTTATAGGACATGTGATATCACAATAGATTGAATGAAGAAGCAGACATGACAATCCAGCTGTTTTCTAAGCCAGACATTAGAGATGTGTAAAAATGTAAAACAATGCCACTCATTAAATCTTTTTGTTTTGAAAAATAGTTATCTTTCCTAAAAATATGGTATTTCTGTTAATACATCATGGAATTATTTTTCAGTGAATATTTTCTTTTTTTTTTTTCTTTTTCTTTTTTCAGCAGGCTGATTGCAGATTTCAATGAATATTTAATTTTAGTTTCTGATAAATATTGACAGATATAACCTACATAACCAAAGCTCTTTGAGTCCTCAATAATTTTTTAAGAGTCTTAAAGGGGTACCAAGACCAAAACTTTGAGATTGACTGAGCTAGTTGTTTTTAGAGGTAGATGGGGCATCAGCCTAGATTCTCTGTATAGATTAGCTGTAGTAGATGCATAAGAAATGAAATTACTCAGGCAATGCATAACTTTAAGCATGTGTTTATGAGCTGGGTATGGTGGCACACATCTGAATTTCCAGCTATCCCGGGGGGCTGAGGTGAGAGAATCCCCTGAGCCCAGGAGTTGGAGACCAGCCTGGACAACATAGTGAGACCTTATCTCTTAAAAAACAAAATGTGTTTACCGTACAGGTACAGGCTTTCTTCTCAGTAGTTATTTTTATTTAGTGTAAAAATATAAAAAGAATATTTTTAAATCATTCTTATCCTCCCATCCAAACAGTTTCATAATCCTTTTGAATTATCATATACAGGCATTTTTACATTTCTAGAATCTTCAAAATTATCATTTAAAATAACTGAAAAATCATATCCAGCATTCTTACAAACCTGAATAGCAACGTTTACATTTGATTTTCCAAGTATTTTATAACAATATACTGAAGCTTCATACAAGAAAGAGTATGACAAATTACTATTCCAAAAAACTTACTTCTAGAATGCCAAGGGATCTTATTTAAAATCAAACTTGCCTGACAGATCCTGTAGCTTGATCCACGAGGAAAATGACATTTTACCCTAGAACTTCTGGAAACCTTAAACTCAGAACTATGTATCTCCCAAACCTTGAAGGCTCTGCTCACAGACTACCTCTAGAACTGTTTCCCACTATGCCAGATGCTATTCATGATTCCATAAACTCAATTAAGGCTTATATTAGTGCTTCCCACCACCTGAAATGATTTATTCTCTCATCTCCACCTGCCCAAAGTTCATCCTTTAAGGGTCAGCTTGAAAGCCAGCTCATCCATGATTCCTTCTGAATTCCCTTCAACTGAATTCCCTTCAACATCCCTCTTTGAATATTTGAAAGATCTTGATCATTTCTTAAAATAGAAATCTTATTCTGCTCACATTATCATTACTTGTTTATCTCACACCTCCTTTCAGATCTTTAACATCTTAAGGATAGGGACAGTCTTATCCAGGCGTCCTCAAACTACGGCCCACGGGCCACATGCGGCCCGCTGAGGACATTTATCCAGCCTGTCGGGTGTTTTTGCCACCACTGCCTGTCCTGCTTAGCAACCGACTTGTCCGGGGCCCACAGTGTGCATGTGTGGAATGTGCACCGCACTCTCCGATGGCCCTCCAACGGTCTGAGGGACAGTGAACTGGACCCGTTTAAAAAGTTTGAGGACCCCTGGATCAATCTCGATTCCCGAAAGCACCATGGAAAAACAAGAAAGTACAAAGGAAAAATGAGACTCAGATAGGCTACAATCTGCCTGAGGTCACATAGCTAGTGACTGAAAGAGTCAAATTTGAATGCCAGACCCCCAGACTCAAAGCCATGTTCTTTCCATCATACCCTCCCAGACTTTGCCCTATGCATCTCTTCTTTTGGCTGGTCCTGATTTATATCCTTTTTTACTATATTAAAACTGTAATTGGCCCAGGCATGATGGCTCACACCTGTAATCCCAGCACTTTGGGAGGCTGAGACAGGAAATCGCTTGAATCCAGGAGTTGGAGACCACCCTAGGCAACAAAGTGAGATCCCATCTCTACAAAAAAATTTTAAAAAATTAGCCAGGCATGTTGGCTTGCATCTGTAGTCCCAGCTACTTGGGAGGCTGAGGTAAGAGGATTGCTTGAGCCGAGGAGTTCAAGGCTGCAGTGAGCTATGATCACCCCACTGCACTCCAGCCTGGGCAACAAAGCAAGACCCTGTCTCAATAAAACAAAAACAAACAAGCAAACCACTCTAATTGTAAGTATAGCATTTTCTGGAATTCTCTGAGTCATTCTAGTGAATTGTTGAACCTGAAGTGGTAGTAGGAATCCCCAAATTTGTCAACAGTTGGTCAGAAATGTGGTGGCCTGGGAACCCTCAAACTTGCAGCTGGTGTGTCAAGTGAGGACAGTCTAACAGGAAACTGCGCTCTTAGCCTGTGAAGTTTGGCCCTACTCCAAGTAGTTAGTGTCAGAACAGCACAGCAATTATGTAACAAATAATAACAGACACCATTTCATAAATGTGTCAGGCACGATGCAAGTATTTTAATATACATTATTTCTAAATCTTTAGAAAGTATTATCTCTAAGCCTCCCTACAACCCCATAAAATAGAATTATCATCCTAATTTTTTAAGTAACGAAACTAAGGAATCAAAGTGACATGGTAAGTAAGTGGGGGAACCTAAATTCAAACTCAGGATTATCTGAGTGAAAAGCCCATGATCTAGTCAGGACACAACTCAGCTTTCCATATTGACTATATAGACACATAACAAGATTGCCAACTAAAGAATACATGATCTTTACTAAAATTACTAAGATGTCACTGTAAAATTTAAAGTACTCTTTATAATTTATGAACTCCTTATATGAAGTATGAAATATTATATTTTAATACAAATTCTTTTAGCAATTGCTTAACTTACTTGTTTGTGTTTTAGAAGCATGTTTCTGGAGAAAATCAACTATCTGAGCCAAAACCTTCTTATTACAATGTGTTGATAATTTTTCATTACACTCATAACACCTGAAAAAATACAAAATGTAAGCAAATATTATGAAACATCATCAATAATTTTGCATATTAGGTAACAAAGTTGGTATTTATCCAATTCTGTCTATAAATTACATAAGAGGGAATACAAAGGGGAGGGTACCAGGTAAGTGTGGAGAAATAAGCAGGGGACAGTTCATACAGAGCCTTAAAGTTCAAATGAAAATTTTGGCAGTTTATCTTAGGTGTCATTAAATGCCATCAGGAGGTTTTTAAGCAGGGCTGTGATATGATCCAATTTGCATTTTATAAATATCACTCTCACTAATGTGATAAACTATTAATAGATTGGAGGGCACCAGGAATAGAAACAGATTAGTATATAGTAACAGTGGATATGGAGAGAAATGGACATATTCATTACATGTATTTGCAGGTAGAAACAGTAATGAGTTAGATATAAAATATGAGGGAAGAGGGAAGTGTCAAAATCACTGCCATAGGAAGGGAGAAGTGTGTGAGAGAATGTCAGTGATCCTCAATGAAGAGAGATTTTGCCACCTAGGGGACATTTGACATTTTTGGTTGTCACAACTGGTGATAGGAGAGGTGACTGCTACTGGCATTTAGTGGGTAGAGGCCAGGGATGCTGCTAAACATCCTACAATGTACAGAGTAGCATCACAAAGAATTAATGGTCCAAATGTCAACAGTATTGAGATTGAGAAATTCTGGCCTAGATGAAACAAGACTTGGTGTGAATTGATAATGTTTAAAGCTGGTTGATAGGTACAGGAGAATTTATCATACCATTATGTCTACTTTTGTTAACAGTTTAACATGTAATATAAGATAAAAAGGAGAAGAAAATAACTTCCAGGCTTCTAGCTTGATTAATCAGTGATGGAGGGAGGTGCCAGTTACAGAGACGAGGAAGACTGGAAGAGACTGCTGTTTTGTTTGGGACTTATTCAGAGGTAGAGGGTTAAAAAAGACATTTTCAAAAGCACATTCCATTTCAGAAAACTACCCTCAATTAAATTTACTCATTAATGCACAGTATTGTTTCTTCTATATATTTTCATTATCTGTGTTTCCTTTATTTTCATGAGATCTAATGATCATATAAGAATACGGGTTTGAAAGTGCTGAATTTCTTTACAATCATAATGCATTATACCAAATTGTGAACTACTTACATGTTCACAATCTTCTTACCTATAAATGGTCCTGAGATAAACAATGGCTGTAAACTGGTTTGGACTGCTTGCCTAAACAGTACTCGAAATTTAATCAAATATTTATTGAGAGCCTACTTTATTATTTCCTCATAGATAGACACATCTGTGAAGGAGATGAGTCATAGACAACATTCCCCAAAACATCTTTTTTATAGACTGTTAAATTGAATTTAAATACTTAATTATAGTTCCCACATTTATATTATAAAGGTGCTAAATATTTACTCATTCAACTATTGTCCAAAAGTAATAAAAATTTAAATAATTGCTCATTTGAAAAATACTGAAATATCAAGAAATTTTTACTGATACTGCAATTTAACTTTACTTGTTTTAACTTTGAAAGTACGAAAAGAAAAGGCAAGTAAATAAAAATCAACATGAGGACAACTGAAGATAACTTAATTTTAGCTGTTTCCATTAAAAATAACACATAAAAATTTTTTTTAATTGAGCATTTCCAATGTGCCAGGCAATGTTCTAAATGCTTTACATACACTATCTGGTTTAATTCCTCACAAAAATCATGAAAGTATTTTTATTTCTAAATAAATATCTTTATAAAAGTATAATATTTTCTTATTACAGATAAGAAACTAAGACAGGAGGTTCTTGTAATAAGATTACACGGGGGATGGGCGTGGTGTCTCATGCCTATAATCCCAGCATTTGAGAGGCTGAGGTGGGAGGACTGCTTGAGCTCAGGAGTTCAAATGCAGCAGGTGCTCAGCCCCTCTGGCTGTATTATAACATGATGATTTCTGCTATGACCCAAAATATCCTTACATTAATTTTGGAATCCTGAAATGAGAACACAAAGCTAAAATATTTTTTGTCTTAAAGAAAACTTGAGGACTCCTGAAAATTCATTCAAGGAACCCGAAGAGTCTACAGATTCTAGTTAGAAAATTATTGTAAAATGTAGAGAAAGCATTTCAATACAGTGTCCACTTACACCTCTGAAATAGTGTGGTATGATGGTAAGCAACTAGAAAATCAAAAAATTAGAGTCTGGATTTTTACTTTGTAACCACAAAAAATAAATGATACTCAGTTTCCTTACACACAAAATGACAAAGCTAGACTAGGTTTTCAACCAGGGTTAAGTAGCAGAATCACCTGAGAGGTTTTTTATAAACTTCTTAATGCACATTTCACTGCTTGATGTACCTTCCTCCTCTAGAATTCTGGAATTCTGTATTAGCAAGTTCATTACAAAAAATCAAATAGAAAGAATTTTTCTTTATGTTGCAAAGAAAATGTTAGAGAACAGTAGAAAGATAATTAATTTTTCCCAACTTAAATTTTATATTCATTGGTAATGTTAATTTTCTTAAATAATCCCATAGATTGTGTTCAGGCTAAAAAAGAATAAGCTGGTATAACATCTTTAAATATTTTACCTTGTAAAGCTTAAAGATTTTATTTTTTTGTAGTGGACACAGGAACTAACAACATTTAACTTACCATATAATCCATGTGCTGAGACTGATTGTAATACAATGGGGCTCTGTTCTGGAACTCTTGAAGTGCTTTAGTGAATGTTGGCTTTCTGAGCTTTTACCACATCCCTGAAGATGAACAGAATGCTATTTGTATGATTCACATATGTTTGTTTCAAATTAATTAAAGCTTAAATCCCTACTCAACTTATATTGAAAAATTTTTGTTTTGTTTTTAATTTCAAGCAGGAGAGAAAAGTTTTAGAAAGCAATAAAGATTCTCATTAAATTTAATTTCTTGCAAAAAGGGTAACTTGTTTTTCGATATATAATATTTACCTAAAACAATCGTGAGCAGAGTCATTTTCCCTAAGATTTAAAAATGTATAAATTCTCTGGAGACAGTGGGATACTGAGCATCCCAGTAGGCCAGTGGTACTCCTCCCCCAAACACACATTGCCCAATCCTGTACACATGTCCACCTCAAACCCCCTAAGAACTAGTGAGACACAGACCAATCATAGTGATTTCCTTCACTAGCTAAGTAAAGAAATGAAACACAATTCTGATTAATGTGACAAGAAGGAAGTCTGCTAGATATTTCTAGAAGAGTTTTACATATTTTCAAAAAAGAACACAGGCCATTTTATGGCCTTTGGGGATTACTGCATTATATATAATGCCTGAAGCATATTTGGCCATCCTGAAACCATGAAGGTGAGGAGAGGATAGCAGATAAACAGAATAAACCTCAGTTTTAATGTTCTTTCCATTGAATTAACTAATCCTGAAGTGGCCTTACTTCTGGACTTTCTATATCAGATAATAAAGATACCTCTTATTTTAAAAAAATGTACACGTTTAATTTCATCACAAAATTCCTTTATTTTAGGAACTTCTAAACTTTAAGATAAGTTATTTTGAAAAAAGTGAGAATAATCCTTTATGAGAGAGAAAGAAATGAGTCTAAAAAGTTGAATCTATTTCCTAAGTAAATGCAAAAGGTAAAGACAGGACCAGAAATGGGAACTACTGCAAGTGGTTTGGATTCCCTTTCAAAGTATTTATAAATCACACATGATTACTTTCTGAGCATACCATACCTTTACTTTACCTTAACAAACATTTCTAAGTTCATTCTAGGAGAGTTTCTATCTAAATGTGGAATAAATTTATCTTATGTTCTATGCATGACCTACAGTCCAACTCACAGTAAACACCTAAGGAAAATATTTAAGACAAATTCACACATAAATAACACTTTTCTTACCTGGAAGCCACACTTGAGGCACAACCAAATATCAGATGGAAGTACTGGCTGCCCATCATAGAACCTTCTTTCTTTTAAACATTCTGAACAAACTGACCACACATTCTCAGCTACTGCTCTCTTTACATGATTGACACTGATAGCATGACTTACATGTTGGCAAGTTAAACCTAATGAATAAGATAAAACAAAATGTGAACATTTTCGTAGCTACACCAGAGTGCTACCATCAGTAAGCAAAAGTCAATAGTATTACAATGCTGTTAACTAAAAAGCACAGAGATTCAAAAAACAAAATAATTCAAAAGAATACATGCTACATGATTCCGTTTATATAACATTCATGAAATAATATAATTATAGAGTGTGAAAACAGATTAGTGGTTGTCAGGGGCCATGGATGGGGGGCAGAGAGTGTGGCTATAAATGGACGGCACACAGAGTGGTAATGGAACAATCAAGTATCTTGATTCTGGTGGTTATATAAAGCTATACATGTACTGAAATTGCACAGAGCTACAAACATTCACTCACTCACTCACATAAGAGTGCATGTATATATCTGGTGAAATCTGAAGAAGCAGTAAGGATTGTACCAATATCAGTTTCTTGGTTTTGAGACTATAATATAGCAATGCAAGACATTAACATCAGAAGAGACTAGGTGAAAGGTGAATGGGACCTCCTTAGATAGTTCTTTGTACCTTCCTGTGAATCTAAAATTAGTTCAAAAATTTAAAATTTAAGCCTGGGCAACATAGCAAGACCCCATCTCTAAAAAAATAAATAAGAAAAATTAGCAGGGCCTGGTGGTACATGCCTTAGTCCCACCTACTCAGAAGGCTGAGATAGGAGGATCACTTGAGCCCAGGAGTTTGAGGCTGCAGTGAGATATGATTCTATCACTGCACTCCAGCCTGGGTGACAGAGCAAGACTCTAATCTCTAAAAAATATTAAAAATTAAATTTAAAATGTAATAAATAAATAAAATTAAGGAGATTATGTTTCAAATAGCTACTATTTATCAGGAATTTGGAATGTATTTTCTTTCCATTAAGATGCATATATTAAATATTTTCACATAGACTAGCCCTGTTATGATGCAATTTTCATTACTGTTGGGAGAAAGGAGAAAGAGGAACAAACAATGGTATAATTTACAGGAATAAGAATTCTCAAGGAATATTCCCAAATAATTTTGACTGGTCCCTAATTATCCTTTATAACAGCTTCTCACTGTGTGCAGTTTGTGGAGACAAATGGTCAAAACTAAGCAAATATGTTTTTAATTCTTCAAGTAACTATATATTTCTCCCATGGGCACAATTACACTTCTCTTTCTCCCAAATACCTGAACACTTTCATTTCTCCACTTCAGACATCCCAAACATTAAAACTACAACTACCTACCAAAATCAAAGACAAAAAACTAAGTAACATTAAGAGTAAAACAGGTATATATACACTTCAACTTTTTCTACTTCCCTTTCTAAATGGAAAGCATTTCTTTTTACCTACTAATTGACTAGAGAGGCTAAGCATTGGCTTCCTTTCATCCTGAAGACCAAGAATGTGACTACTGACAATAAAATATAATTTCAACAAAATATAATATGTAAATATGTAAAATTAATTAAAATATTAAAATATACTATTTTATAGTAAAATATAATTTCAACAAATATGTAAATATGAATAAAATATTAAAACTTTTGATTTTACATAAAGAACAAGCTATAGGAACAGACATAAAAGGAGTAATTCTGAAGTAATATATTTGAGAAGGATTCATGAAAGAAAGGACTGTTCAGGGAAAGATTGATAAATGACCAACAAGTACAAGATCTAGAAATGGCTTACCAAATGTCATTGCTTTGTTTGAATTTTACGTTGTAAAACTCTAAGGAGAAAATCATTCCACATACCTTTATATATCATCTCTGGGGTGGGATCTGGCCAGGGTACAACTTAAAATTCTCTGATTCTACTATTCAGATTTTTCAAATCAAAATTTTTAGTGAATTCAGAGATAAGTGAACTCAAGATAAAAAGGTTCTGCACAATACATTAAATCTATTAGCTTTTAAATGTCTCAACCATATATATTTTTTATGAATAAATAAAAGAGCTTGAAGTTTTCCTACAATAGGTAACCAGTGTTTAAATAGTATTCATGATCTCTTGTGGTAGAAAATATATTAAAAATTTCCTTTTGTATTAATAAGTAAATTTCTTCAGTTTTCTGAAATTTCTTTCATCATGCAATTATCTAAATGTCATCTGACAAATAGGTTCTCTAAAGATTCCTGAATAAAATATTAAAATGTATTAAAGTCTACAGTTGTTTCACATTAAACAAATCAAAAACAATAATCAGAATCTCCATGTTTTCCATTTTAAGTATTAAAAAAACTTTATAGGAAGGCCTTCCAATGTGCAAGCAGTGACACTTCCCCTTTCTCCCAGAAATTATCCAAAGACAAGGAAACAAAGACACAAAGATCATTTTCAGAGAAACCAGAAGACAGTTGAAGCCCTAAGTCACAAATTAACTGGAAGGGAACCCACTTCAAAGCAGTGGACATTGAACAAGGGTACATGAAGAGTAAAGCAGAGAATACTTGCAGCTGTAGACTTCCTACAGAACACCACATGCTTCCCAGACATAAAACAAACCTAAATCATTGTGCTGCAGCAACAGTAGCAGGAGCTCCCCTATATCTAATTTTGTGTTGAGAAGAAGCAAAAGAAGGGAATTTCTCACTAAGTGAGAAATAAGGCGAGCCATCTCTGCAGGAAGCAGTCTTGTCTCTATGGCAGTTGAGGAGAGAAGAGATACTTTGGATTATGAAAAAATTCAGGGCTGCATAATTCAGGACTGCAATTTTTGGTTAGAAAAAAGGTTAAAATGAACTCAAACTCAAAACTCCAGCTAGGTCTCAACAAGGCTTTAGCCCTCCTTTCTTACCCAAATATTTCTAAAACTTGCTAGTCCAAAAAAAGCAACTCTGCATCAAAGAATGAGTAATCACCCCCTTGCCTCTAGCCTGGGGGCTCCCTAGGGCCTCCCAGAGCATCTCACTCCCACCCTCGTGTTGTGGGTGGAGGTCGGCATGTAGGTGGCAAAGGCACTGCCTCCACCCCTCTGGCCCACTTAGCAATCACCACCCGCCTCTTCCCACCCTGGGATGCAGGATGTAGATATTGTACAAAAGTTTCTAAATCCCTTTTTTTCTCTTCTTTTTTTTTTTCTTTAAGGCTTGTCAAGTGAGAAGCAGTGGGAGTGGAGAAGGAACAAAGGAATATGTAACTGGTTGTGATCAATTAGTTGTAAACACCACCGCACTTGGACCAACCTAAATCCCTTCTCTTTTATGTGCTTTATTATTTAAGAGGGTAGGGTCACAGGTGGGAACTCTTGCACAATACAGTCTATTGATGTTTGAGGAAAAAAATGGGTAATCAAGGAGAAATCAAAGCCACAAATTCTAGACTAAGATAAGAAAAAGTAAGGAAGAAACAGGAAAGACAAATTGCTCTTCCATGAAATAAGAACACAAATCAGAAGCAAGAGCTCTAGGACAAGATGGCAAAACAATAGGAAGTGACTGGAATTAGGAAAGAAGTGGAACAAAAATAAATGCATAAAACCACAAAAATGAAGGCTCAAATAAAAAGAATATAAGGTGAAAGACACAGCTGCAAATACAGTAAAGAATAAAATGAAAACAGCAGTAAAATGAAAAGGAAAGAAGAGTTTTAGAGGATTTGAGAAAGAAAAATAACCGTGGAAGACAGGCAAAGGACAGTTAACATAATAATCATATGAAGAAATCAATATGAACAGAATAGAACAAATATATAAAGATATATTTCAGACTTCCTTCAACACAGCAAACTAGCTATCCTGAAACCCTATCCAAGTTAAAAACACTTAAAAATGGCAATATATATTTAAAATATCTTTTTAAAGGGAGAACCGAACTAGCAAGGAAGTGAGGAAAATTCTCAGAGGCCAAAAGCTAAGGCAAGAGGCTAAAGAGAAAAGGAAGACCCGAAGCCATCAACTTCCAAGGGCCATCTGCCAAGCTTGGGTGCCTTGGAGACTTGGTTTTAACAGGACCTGACAAAGGAATAACAACAATAAACAAGATGCCAATCTAAGTTACTTTATGAACTAAACAAAATCCCAATAAATACAACAACAGCATTTGTTGGAACTAGACAAGCTGATTCTAAACCTTATGCAAAAAACAGTGAAAATAAAGAGTAATGGATTTATTAATTGAAAATAAAACAGTCATACATTGGTAAATGCAGAGATTGGTTCCAGGACCTCCCAATATATACCAAAATAGGCACATACGCTATGGACACATTGGAGACTCAAAAGGGGGTAGGTTGGAAGAGAGAGAGGAATGAAAAATTACTTTTGGGGTACAATGTACACTATTCAGGTGATCAGTACACCAAAAGCCCAGACTCCACAACTATATATTATATACATGTAACTGAATTCAACTTGTACCCCCTATATATATATTAAAATTAAAACAATTTTTTTTCAATTTGCACATACTCAAGTATCACAGTCAGCCCTGTGCAACCTGCCTATAGGAAAAGTTGGTCTTCCCAGTAGAAGGTTTTCTAAAATTCCATCCCCATTTGGTTGAAAAAAATCCATGTATAAGTGGACCTGTGCAGTTCAAACCCATGTTGTTCAAGGGTCAAGTACATTGTTATTTCTTGTCCTCAATGCTATTTGGGATGCCAGATATTATCATTTACCTGCAATGTCATCTGAAGAGTCTTCATAATGAGGTATAGTAGGCCTTTTGCTTCTTTTGGCTTTCTCAGGTAAAGCTTTGGTTGGATCTTTCACCCGCATCTGTTATTTACTAAAAAGGTTAAGGGGAAAAAAATGAATATACAATCTTCAAAATTAAAATTGTACATATTTTATTTAATGTATATCACAATTGAAATGGCTGCAATTTTAATTGGTCTGGTAAATCAACAGAGGAAGAGGAGGGGAATATCAGCTGAAATCAAAGAAATCTTTATTAAGTCAATATACAAATGGTAGATTTCCATTTGACTTTTACCAACCACCCTGTCATAGACTAAATGTTTGTATCCCCCTCCAAAATGTGTATGTTGAAATCTAATCCCCAATGTGATGGTGCTTGGAGGTGGAACTTTTGAGAGGTAATTAGGTCATGAAGGTGGAGCCCTCACGAATGGGATTAGCCTCTTAAAAGAGGAGGCCAGAAAGCTAGCCTTGTATCCACATGAGGATACACCAGGTCTGCTGGCACCTTGGCCTTCCCAGCCTTCAGTACTGTAAGAAATAAACATTTGTTGTTTAAGCTACCCAGTCTATGATCACTTGTTATAGTGGCCTGAACTAAGACATACCCACATACCCCCTAAATATATGATGTTCAGGTGAATAAAAAAAACTAGTTTGGTCAACGAAGTAAGTGCTGCTTCTGGATAAAGTGCTCCTCTTGCCTTTTCTTCCCTTCCACTAACAAGGAAATAGGAGGAACTAGAAGAGCCACATTGGACTAGGGAAGGAAGCCATAAGCCCAACACAGTAAAGCTATCCTACCTGTGCTGTACTACCTAGTGCTGGACTATTAAGAGAAAATAAATTTCTACCTCTTTAACCTATACCATTTTTTGGTTTTTTCCTCCAACTTTTTATTATGAAAATTTTAAACATCAACAAAGTTAAAAGAACCGTACAAATAAATACCCATATACTATCAAGATTCTATATCGATTAATGTTTCGCTATATTTGTTTTATCTAAATATCAATGTGTGCATACAGAGACAAATGTGTATACATAAGTGTATATTTTTCTTCTTTTTCTGCTGAACTATTTGAAAAGTTGTAGAGATCATGACACTTCACTCCTAAATCCTTCAGCATGTATCCCTTAAAAATAAGGACATTCTCCTATGTAATTATTATACAACATCATTATCACATCTAAGAAAATTAACAATAATTCTCTAACATATACCATCATATTCTAATTTCCTTAGTTGACCCCAAAGCATCTTCGATAGCTGGTTTTACAAATAAGAATCATTCAGTGTTTGCACTTTATATTGGTTATGTCTCTTTGATATCTTTTAATCTAGAACAGCTCTTCTAACTTTTTATTATACTTGCCTAAAACACTGGCTTTTTTAAGAGATCAGGCCAGTGTATGAGAGTCACCTTGGGGATCTCCTTAGGATGCGAATTCTGATTCAACAAGTGTGGCACAAGACCTGAGATTCTGCCTAACAAGCCCCTAATTGGAGCCATTACTGCGGATCCACAAAAGATACTTTTAATAGCAAAGTTGTATTTTGTTCCACATTGAATCTGTCTCTTTCTTCATGGAGTTATTTACCTTTACCCGTTACTTTTCTGAAAAACTCAGTTAATTCTAAAGACTTTAGACAAAAACTAAGCATTTTTTAAACCACTATATTTTGGAGTCTCCATTAGAGCAGCTTATCCTAAATCCTACCTACTACTCTCTTGCCTGGTGGCTCCGCTACATTGCAATTTTCATGGTTTTTACTTTCCAATAATCAACATAATGAATTTCTCAATTCAATACTAAATTCTGAATCTTAATTTAGTCATTCCATGTTGCACATAAGGGAACTTTCAAGTTTATCATTTTATGACTCATTTCTTTAAGTCCAAGGGTCATCACTATTGAACTGAATTGCAACAAATGAAGGACTTAGAGTTACAGAGATGTATAAAACTTCTGAGTTCCTTGATTATTTCATCTCTACCTTCGCCCTCCAATCTTCCTCATCTACTCACTCCTACAGTCCCATCTTTAAAAAATCACTAATTTAAGAATTCCCTTCTCTGATTACAACTCCCAGTTCTTCCAGCTTGCCTGATTGGCTACTCCTATTCTCCTTTGGTATCCGGGCTGACAAGAGGCTGCACCTCAAGTGCTCCCATGATCCCTACAGCAGGGCAGGATTTGTAGCAATTAAAGAGCTGGTTCTTAAAGGTTCACCTGGAGGTGGCACATGCCACATCTACTCATATTTTACTGACCAAAGCAAGTCACATGGCACATTTAACTTCACATAGACATGAGGGAATATACAAAGAGTGCAACCTTACTGTGTACCCAGAAAGAGATGAACCAGCATATCTGTGCACAGCTTAATGACTACATCACCCTACTGGCAGAACTCAGTCCTAGATGAACCCAATTAGCCATTTTCTCCATGTCTGGAGAAAGTCTCACAAGAAAGCAGACCTCATGCTGCTGGGGAACCTGCAGCCTTCTGATTTCAAGATTGTTCTTTTTTGGGGGGGAAGGGAATACCTCTAACCCTTCTTAGGGAGAGGCAAAGAAATATAATGTAACCAAAATGTCAAAAAAAAAAAATCTTTT